>JACCGJ010002061.1:9867-103182 GCA_013407085.1 Atriophallophorus winterbourni
AGTATCAGTATCACAGGGCGTAGTCGACCAAGTCGAAACGAGTGCCCAGATTCTTTCGGAGGTGTGTTTGAAAACACCCACCACTACCAGGATTGATTCGTAAGTAACACAGGCGTGTGTAACTGTGAATGGAAGATGTGAGATGTCTCATCACCGAAAGATGAGAGAGTTATGCATGTAGCATGTCCAATCGAATGAAAAGACGATGGATAGCAGTTTAATTCCACAAATGCGAAAAAATGAAAAAGAAACTCTTTTTGTGTTTCAAAATGTTTTGCGAATATTTTTGTGTTTTTTTATCATAAAAATGAGGGATTTAGTCTTAAGGGTAATACTCCGGGAAGAGCACCTGCCACCGTTCGTCCAGCCCATGTTTGAACGCAATTACTGAAGTTGCCAAGATTTGTTCTGCGGGCAGTGAGTTCCACGCGTTCACTATACGGATGCTAAAGCAGTGCGTTCTGGATTCGAGCCTGGTGTGCTGTTTCCTTAGCTTGAGACTGTGCCCTCGTGTACCAACCAAAGGCGAGAACCGAAAGAAGTCATCGAATTCGAGACAACTTAATCCTTTGACAACCTTAAAGGTCTCTATAAGATCCCCCTAAGTTGCCTCCTCCTAAGTGAGAAAAGTCTAAGTGTTAATAGACGATTTTCATTATGGTGTATGCTAACCCCTCGATCATGCGAGTGGCCAGCTTCTGTATTTCTTCTAGCTGCACTATATCCTTCTGGTAATACGGCTCCCAAGCCTGGATACATTATTCTAGATGTGGCCTTACTATTGCCTTGTAGAGAGGCAATGGCACCTCAGCTTTTCTGCAAGTGAGGGCTGGCCCTTTGAGCTGCAGCAGCATTTTATTTTTACGGAATGAATTCCATCTTTGCTCTATTTTGTCTTTAGTTGAGGTTATTTGTTGCACCACTAACTAATTGATAACCAGCTTGATAAAGAGTATTTTTTATTTTACTATAAATTCGTATTTGAACGTTTTTAATCACAATATTTTGGTTAATTTTTAATTCGTTTCTCACCACGAGGAATTTATTCCTACTCAAGTCGACGCACACGATAACAAGCGATTACACTGTTCTTTGTTTAAACGGGATTCGCATCCGATTACGTTGCTAGGCTTTACGTGTCAATGGTCATGAAGTACAATTTGATGGCTGACGGAATAAAATGTGTTGACAGGAATGGCACGAAGAATCATTTCAACGGATATCAGTATCGATTTCAGGACACCAGCAGAATTGTATAGCCAATGATTTAATTTTTCCAATGACTAAGTGTCTCGAATGCAAATCATCAAGATTTTTTGCGAAGAGATGGACGAATAACAGTATGATCATTTTTCCACAAAAAATCTCCAGGGGTCAGAAATAATTTCTCACGACGCTGATAGTAAGCTGGGTATTTTTTCTTGGATGTGGCCCATAAACCTCGTTCATCTGGGAAAAAATTTATTTGTTTCAAATGTTAAATGTGAACAACATACACAAATCGTTTGAACCAACAAGCATTCTGTGCTACCAGTTTTTCTTATATACAATAGTTCAACTGGTTAAGAAATCTACATGCGGTATATGTTTTGAACTGCGATATTTATTCGTATAAATATATGCACTGAGAGCTATGTTTCATTCAAGACCCATTGCTGTAGTTCATTTAAATAATAAAAACATCGGATTTTGAATTAATTTCAGTGTTTTATGATTATTATTAGTGAATTTATTAGTGAATTCATGACGTAATAAATATTTGTGTGAGCGCATGATACCCCAATAAACAACAAGCACTTCTCTATGAGTCTTAGTATAACCTTGTTGAGCTTTACTCAGTCGACGTAAAATACACAATACCGGATGACCATTTAGCTCTAAAATATGCATCCTATAGATCGATTTACGAGAAAACACATGAACCATGTAAACGAGATAACATAGATTCAGGCACCATAGTTGTACAACTTTGTTTCATCAATCTAGGGATTAATGTCAATCTATGATCTCTATAAACACGATGCGTTTGACCATCTCTTTGCAGAGGCGTAACTATTTTTGGGTCCCATTTGGAGGTTTCTATGGAAACAAGAATACCACTTTCACACGAAAAATTAATCATTTCTCGTACAGGTTTCTTAAACTTTATGTTCGGTTCAGTTCAGTTTGCACAGGACAGTATGTGGCTAACAAGCCAATCGAGCATCCGGAATTTCTTTCGGTGGAAAGCTGCAGAGAAGCACCCACCACTGCCAAAACGTTTATTTTTTGTCGATTTGAAATCTTCGCCGATCGCAAAGCCAAGAGATTATCCTGGTTGAACCTAGGAAGCACCGCGTTATAGCCGATGCTAGAAAAAGAAAAAGCAGTTTCTCTTCACCAGCACGGTGAGAGGTCAGCTGAAGTAGCATTGTGTATAATAAAAACAAAAAACACAGAGAACTCTAGCCCTCATTTTCTTTACGGGATAACGCTAAAAAATGAAAAACCTAAGCTCGTATAGCAATTAAGGAGAGTATTCAGGAAAAAACTTACCCCAGTTGCGGTCCAAACCCTGCTTAAAACTAGACACGGTACTGCAGGATATAAGATCTTCTGGAAGAATGTTTTAGAAATTAACAACCCTAAGGCTGAAAAAGTGTTTTCTGGAGTCTAGCCGACATCGTTTCTTTGCAATTTTAAGTGAGTAGCCCCGGGGTGCCCAGCTCGGAGCTTACGGTAAAGAAGTCGTTCATTTGCACGCCACTCAAACCCTCCAAAATCCTAAAGGTTTCTATTAAGTCACCTCTTAAACGACGGCGCCTAAGGGAGAAAAGATCGAGAGACATTAGGCGCACATCGTACGGTTCCCCTCGCTGACCTTCAATCATGCGAGTTGCGAAGCGCTGTACGCTTTCAAGTCGAAGGATGTCCTTTTTGTAGTGAGGACACCACGCCTGAACACAGTATTTAAGATGCGGCCGAACTAATGCCTTGTACAGTGGCAGGAATACATCGGGTCTTCTGCTCGATAGCACTGATTTCAGCCTAAAAAGTACCTTGCGTGCACGCTGAGCCGCAGTGGCACATTGGTCCTTCCATTTCAAGTCAGTCCTAACCAGTACACCCAAATCCTTAACAAACTGTGTGGCGTTAACACCGAGGGAATTCCCGGCCACCTGGACCGAAATCTTATCAACCAGTTTTGACAAGAGTTGGCTCTTATTTAGGTTCAGTGGGAGATCCCACTGGTATGACCAGTTAATGACCCGCCCAAGGTCGTGCATCAAGGTTTCTTTATCCGTTGATCCGATGAATTTCACATCATCCGCGAAAATGAAGCATGGGCACTTCAATTCAAAGGACAAGTAATCGATGAAAATCAGGAATAGAAGAGGAGCAAGTACCGAAACTTGGGGTACACCACTGATCACGTCGGTTTGATTCGACAGCGTAGATCCTACTCTCACTCGGAATGTCCTACCTGTAAGGAAGGCCATTTATCCAAGTAAATAGACTACCCCGTATGCCTTTGGCTGCAAGCTTAATCTCTAGAAGGCGGTGATTTACGGAATCGAAAGCCTTGCTGAAGTCTAGGTAGAGGGCTTCGACAGGCTTTCCTTCATCCATCTTTTTAGTGGCAGTATTGAGAAAGCTAAGAAGGTTTGTCAGGCAGGATCTACCCTTAAGAAATCCATGCTAAGTTACACTCAACAGAGAATGCCGACAAAGATGCTGACAGATTTTATCACGCAGCAGTTTTTCCATTACTTTCGAGACGGTGCTGGTCAGGCTGACCGGTCTATAGTTACCAACAGTTGACCTGCAACCACCCTTATGTATTGGCACGACTATGGCTTCCCTTCACTTACTGGGAACAACTTTTAGTTGCAGGCATGAATTAAAGAGCTGGCAAAACGGTTCGGCAAGCACTGAGGCAAGATTTTTAAGCATGATTGAGTAGATGCCGTCCGGTCCCTCAGATTTGTTGACCCGCACATGGATAAGTGCGTCAAACACCTCAGCCTCATTGAAGGACAACTCATCTAATACATGGACACCAGGTGTCAGGTTAAGCCGACCTGACGGTGCGTTTGAAGAATTATCCCGTCGTTGAACGCTACTGAAAAACCCTGAGAAGGCAGTCGCCTTAGACAGGTCGGTATCGGCAACTTTTACGTCCTCAAGTTTCAAATCTTCTATGTTTTCCCTAGTTTTTCCTTTTGACTTTGCGTAGCTATAAAACCTTTTCGGGTTGGATTTAGCATCCCTAGCTAGAGATAACTCAAAATCATGTTTGAGCACACGTTGTAATTTAACACAGGCATTCCGAGCGGTTTTGTAGCGGGCCCAAGAACCAGAAGTAAGGGATAGCTTATATTGCCGCCATAGACGATCCCGTTTACGGGTAGACCTACGGACTCAAGGAGACCACAAGGGTGGCCTTCGATGCCTTCTCACACACTGCAGCGGAGCGTGTTTGTCTTGTAACTCGTTTAGATACTTAAAAATTCTATCCCAGTTTTCATTCACATTTGAATCGCCAGATAACTGAAGGGAAGGTTTTGAAGTCTGCAAGAGTAAACCCCAGTCAATACGCCTAAAATTGCGTCTAGGGCGAGAGAGGTTTGCGAAAACGCAATATCGCTTAGAAGCTTATCATTAGGTGATCACTTTTGCCGAGCGGCGGTAGGTACTTTAAACGACTGATGGCTTTTAGATGGGACGACAATACCAAGTCAAGAGTGGATGGAGTGCATCCATGGCGAAACCTTGTAGGATAATTGACATGCTGGTGCAGCGCATGATTATGGAGCCATTCGAGAATGGTGTCAGATTGCTGGGTGACTAGACCAGTGAGGACAGGCCAATCAATGTCTGGGAGGTTGAAAACACCCAAAATAAGTACACTGTGAGCTGAGTGAAACAGACCGTCGAGTGTCTCAATAAGCTGTGTGAACTCCTGTATGGTTGCACAGGGCGTGACGTTAACACAAGCAATCGCCAGTGCTGACTTGTAGCAAGTCAGGACACTAGTAACAACTTGGACATTTTCAATAGCGAGTGATAACCCTGGGCCCGTATTGTGCAGACCATATTCAAGGAAAATTAGCCACGCAACCGCCTTTTCTATCGCCAGGTCTATCGCATCTGATGACAAGATACTGTTGGCTGATACTAGCTGGCACAACATCAACCACAGACAGCCAGGTTTCAGACAGCGCTATAACCCTCAGGTGTAGTTTGGATACACGAAGAGAAACTTCAGACCACTTGTTTCTTATGCTGCACACAGTAGCGTACAACACAGTGGCACTGGATACGTGCGCTTCTAAGCTGAGTCGTGTTTTGCCCTTGGTCGAAGCACCCGGGGAAGCCGCACGTTTTTTGGCGTACTGCTCAATGCAGGAGAAGCAATATCGTGTGCATCTTGCACGACGGTAATGGAACGTTGCTTAACTATTAAGCCCTCATTCATAACATGGGAGCTGCCACTAGAAAGGCTTGACTGGCTTCCTTCTTCATTCAAGCTAGGCAGATCTTCGTGCGCACCTGATAGCAAGATCATAGATGATGCACGCTCCGGTACGATCGTTGTTGATGCAGTGGCGATCGGCTTCGTTTCAGGCTGAAGGGGAGCGGATGACCCTACAGCTAAGTTAATCCCAGTCGGAGCTACATTGTACTGCCTCCTATCAAAAGGAGGGTTGTCAGGCTTCACTTGGAGTTCGTCTGAAGTGGCGTTAGTTATGTGTCCCGCCTTAGACAAAAACACATCACGATCTGCCTGAAATTTGAACTCCACTAAGATCGGTCGAGGCCGGTTGTCCATCTTCCGTACCCACACTATGAACTCGCACCGTGGGCGTGGAAAGCTTCATCCCAACAATGCGAAAGAGATCGTGGATACACCTGCGGTCCAAATCTCTACGAGATTTGGATTCCTAGATGGAGGGCTCGGCACGATTGAAAACTAGAATATTACGAGTTCTATTTTTTCGAGCCGAAGATGGGCCATGTAATGATTCAATTTTTTCCGAAGACTATTCAGCTCCAGAATAATTTGATCCATGGCGTTGGAACCGACAACATAATAATAATAATAATAATAATAATAATAATAATAATAATAATAATAATAATAATAATAATAATAATAATAATAATAATAATAATAATAATAATAATAATACTATATTCTTGGTAAACCAAGGCATGCAAAACATGATCACGTTATCAATGTGTACAAAATAAATAAATTGTAAAAATGACCTTATCGAGCGGAAGTTTTGAATATTTTTCCGTTTAATAAAGGATGGTAAATTTACAATGGTAAGAAAGTTATTTTTTTCGCGCAATGTCACACAGTAATAAAGATTCATCTAGATTTCATCAAATTAAGCAGATGGAGAAGATCCCATAGATTCTGGAGCAGGGATTGAAAAAAAAGAAAAGAAAAAAATTATAAAAGAAATGGTGCGCATGAAGATTTCATTGTCACAGTAAAAATAAATTTATGAAATAAAGAAAGTTCTTTTATAAATATATAAATTGACTTCTTCGGAATGTTGGTGGATGTGATTGAAGAAAAGTATATAAAAAACCGAAGTTAAATTGAAAAAAACATTATAAAATGGAGGGGATGAGGAGAGGTTTTGGTTTAAATTGCAGGAGGTTTGGGCCGCTTGTACGATCCAGGAAAGTCGAAGAATTGTCGAATAAGGGAAACCAAAACTTCTCCAGTAGGGCTTTCGGTTCATATAGAAGAATCAGTCTTATGCGGAAGGAACAAGGGCCAGTATCGGAGTTGGTCTGGGAGTCGGAGACACTGGAACACAATTAAAGATATTCTCTTCACCATCATGGTGAGAGGTTATCAAAGAGAAATAGTAAATCGATTATAAACGATAAAAAAGATCACAAAAAACAGTATTTTTTGCATTTTTGGTGTTTTTTCTTCTTTATTCTTGTTTTTTAAATAAATACATTGTGGTAAACCATATTTTCATTCATAAATGGGTTAAATATAAGCAGATAACGGTTAAGGATATGGTCATATGGTAAAAATGATTAAAATACGCACGGCTACGATGAAGATGTGTAGCAAAGTGACGAGACATGCCTAGACCCTAGGTAACCTGACACTACAGCAGCGTTATAAATAGTTAATCACAAAAATTAATGTTTTAGATGTTTCGATTTTTTCATTTAGAGAAATTTGTTTATGATAAAATCCTGAATTGAAACAATAAGGATAACTATGTTTAAACCAACAGGTGGGTGAAATAAGCCTAGTGAAGTGGAGTGAAGTGAAAGCACAAGCCTGATCCAGGCAAAGTGCCGCACAGTCATAGACTACACGTGGGCTGAGATACTGTCAGGTTGCCCAGGCCTAGACAGATACAATAGAGATACAATAAGTATAGATACATATACTACGAGTCCCAGGTTTTGATGCAACATACATAGACCTTAGGTAACCTGACACTTAATAATACCATGTATTTTGTACATTGTGAAGTGTTCTATGCGTGTGCTAATGTACAAAATACTTACAATTGGTTCAATAACCAGGAATACCATGACAAAATATATTGTCTATAGAAGTGTTTATTTTGAGAATTGTGCATAGCGATGGAGCAGTAAGAAAATCTACAAGTGTTTTAAATTTACCTGTAGATGTGCACATGCGAAAATGGAGTGGAAGAGAATTCCAAAGATGCGCATACCTAATTAAAAAGAAGTTTTGTCGAACTTTAGTGCGAGTAAGGGGAATATGTAATAGCCTCATTCGGTTACGTCGTACATAACGATTACAATCTTGGAAGCGCATTGTGGACCTAATCTTAACTTGGTGCTCTGTGATGATTCGGAAGAAAAGAAAAAGATCAAGGCGAATTCTACGTAACCATTGCGGGTCAATGTCTAGTAGACTGCAACGTACCTTATAAGATGAAGGATTGAAGTAGCCTAACATGATTTTGCTAATTCTAAGCTAAAGGCTTTCTAAGAGTATACAGTCACGCCTAGCAATGTGAGAGTAGGCTATATTACAGTAGTCAAGAAGCGATAATACTTTCACTTTATATAGACTCAGTCTACTTTTACGAAGGAGGAATTTTTTGATTGATCAAACCGAAATTCTGTCTAGCTCTTGCTATGAGAAATCTTACTTGTTCTTTGAAATTAAGAGATGAAGAATACCTAAATCCTAGGTCTTTGATTTCGTTAGAAGGTGTGAGTGGTGTATTGTTGAGAATGATACTAGCAGAGGGTATTGAGCAGCGTATACCCATGAATTGCGTCTTCAGAGCTGAGATTTCTAACCCACATTGTGAGCCTTAACTTGAAAGGGTTGAAAGATCATCGTTGAGGGAGTCTATAGCCTGTGATATCTCTAAGTATGTTGTATGTTGCTTTCCATTTTTACCGGAATTAGTAGTCTTAGCCTGCCTTCTTGGGGTGCCTGCTGTATTGGACACCATTCGTGAAGGTAGTCTAAAACTAGTAGGTGATTGCTTGACCAGAGTGACGTTAGCGTCGGTTAGTGGTGGTTTAGAGCCCTTGAACACCCGCCTCTTAGAAGGCTTCGGTTTATTTTTTGCCTTGACAGAGGTGGATGGCACAGGAGGGCGGGATAACTGGCTCGAATGTTTGGCCTTGTTAACCGCCGAAGTCCGCCTAGGGACTACATTGGACAACGCAACTGATGCATAAGTTTGGTCGGACACAGATTCCGACGCCCTAGCTAGCGTTACACTAGGCCGCCGTTCGTGGTACACAAATGCGGCTTCAGTGGCAGCCTTATGACAATCACTGCAATACCACGGAAGCCAGCGGAATTTCGCATGAAGCCCATAGTGGGATTTATGTATAGCTGAGCAGCCAGGGTGAGCCCAACGCTTGCAAGCATTGCACTCAATACCTTTGGCTACTTTTTTGCCATATTTCACGTTAATACAAACAGTTTTATTATTCACAGTTGAAAAATGCTAAAACACGGCTATGCAAGATAAAAACGGAATACTGACTTTATTACGGAAGTAATTAATGAGCAAGTGATGCAATAATGAATTGTGTGTTTAAACTTTCAAAAATAAGTAAAATAGATTTTCTATTTTACAGTACAACTGTGAAACGGTAAAAATTCGTAAAATTTTGTAACTGAGCGTGGCAAATGCAACAAAGTTGAACGTACCTCCAAAAATGACGATCGGCTACGCTTCAAAATTATAGAATAACTAGTTATTTCTTAATGATTAGGTTTTATTTTCATACCACCTGAAATGCGGTGCAAACGGACTAATCAAATCTCTTATTAATTAGGAGTCATATTTTGATGATAAACATGTGGACAAAAATTCAATGTTGAGTAATTTCAGAAATTTTAAACCCCAAAAAGGTGGACCGATTTGATTACAATAATAATAATGATATATATTCTTGGACATCCAAGGCATGTAATACATGATCAGTTTATCAAAATTTCCAACAGCAAAAGAAAATATAACGGTGCAAACGACCGAATTGAGCGGGATTTTTAAACATTTTTCCGTTGAATAATGGGAACGAATATACAGTAAGAAAAAATTCTAATGTCTAATAACAATAAGTTTTCATTTAAATTTTGTCAGGGTTTACGGAGTGCAAGGGTGGTAAAACATGGGAAATGGAAGGTAATTATGGAAAAAGTGGAGTGAATTGTAATAAATTGTCATAAAAAATTGACAAATAAATTATATATGCATCAATTCATGTTTTTTTACGAAAAGATTGGTTGAGAAGATTGAAAAGGGAATATAAATCCATCAGCATGAGAAAATCTAAGAAATTCTGGGGGATGAGAGAGGGTGTGGTTAATAGCATGGGAGTAGGGTACGCTGTGTGCTCCAATACTCTTGAAGAATTGTCGACGAATCGAACCCAAATGTGTTCACCAGCCGGGTTTTCGTTATCTGCAGGAGAGTGAATCGCAAATGGAACAAATTTCAGGCGGATAGATTTCGAGCCTGTTTCAGTGATGGTTCGGTATTCGAAGACACTGGAATATAATGAAAGATATTCTCTTCAACATCATGATGAGAGGTCATCAAAGTTAAATAGTTCATTAATTAAAAAAATAAGAATGTACATTGAAAACATAATGATATCCAGGTTTTTTTTACTTTTTTTATTTTTTGGTAGATTTTATTGTTTTGCAAGTTCGGATAAAAATGTGACATTTATATGCCTCATATGAAATAAAAGACAGATATATACATAATGGTGTATAGAAAATGTCATGGAAGTCAATGTGACAAATAGAAAAATGTGATGCAAGTCCCAACCTATGACGAGACATGCATAGACCCTATGTAACCTGACACTACAGCAGCGTTATAAATAGATCATCAGAAAAATAATTTTTTTAGATATTTCGAAATTTTTTTAGAGAGACATTTGTTTACGATGGAAACCTGAATTGGAACAATAAGGATAACTATGTTTAAACAAAAAAGGGGTAAGATAAGTCTAAAGAGATACAATAAGTAAAGGTACATATAATACTAGTCCCAGGTTTTGATGTATGTATGATGTATGTATGAAAGCACAAGCCTGATCCAGGCAAAGTGCCGCACAGTCAGAGACTGCACGTGAGCTAAGATACTGTCAGGTTGCCCAGGCCTAGAGAGATATGATCACTAAACTGGTTTTGTGATGCCATATCTGACGGGAATGCAGCAAACTCCGACGATCGGTAAAGAATCTCCTCAAACGACGTGAGTTGAAATGTCAGATTAACGAATTCGAGCATCAGGGATAAAACCTTTAAAGTCATTGAATGAAATTAATGATTCCACACTAACTGTAACAGTGGCATTCAAGTATAACTTTGTTTACCACTTATCCACTGTTTCAAGGATCACTAAACCTAAATTTGTACAGACCCTATGCGACAGTGGCATTCAAGTATAACTTTGTTCAGCATGGGAAGTTTTTCCTATTTAATTATTTACACTTTTCACTACGATTGAAAAAGGAACTCCACGAAAAATTAAAATACCGCAAATATATAAAGTCACGTTATAAATGTACGCATAAATTTTTCCGAAGCTAACATCTCGTTGGATTGGTAAAAAGAAACTTTTTTCTTTTTTAGTCAAAGCTATAATACCCGTGTGCGGAAGCACGGTCTTGTTTACGTTTAATGCATTAACGCTGGTCACATACGACGAGTATTCTAAAGAATACAAGAACGAATATTGGCACTGGCGTGCCTCCGTTAGGAGCTTTCCACCGTCAGAAATTCTGGCCGCTCGATTGACTTATCGGCCATTTACAGTCCTATGTCAGCTGAACTGAACTTAACTAAAAACCATGAACTCTAACAGTGCAAATGAATATAAACTTACAGTGTAGTGAAGACGTTGAATCACTTAACATTATTCATCTGGTAAATAACATTTTTACATTGTTAATAACACATTATTATTGATGTTATCCTTCTCTACCAGGTCTTTCTGCATTAATAAGAGCCTCGGATTCAATGTTATATACGTTATATCCGTTCTGACATGTAAATCGCCGGTAGTGTTTATCCCTTTATATACGGCGATTTTTAGGCCGCATTTAGAATACTACGTGCAAGCCTGGAACCCCTTCTTTCAAAAGGACATATCACTATTAAAAAGAGTCCAACGACTGGCTACCAAAATGGTTGAAGGTATGTTTGGGAAACCATACGAAGAAAGTCTAATTTCTTTAGGTCTCTTCTCCCTTCGGCGTCGGCGTCTACGGGGTGACCTCATAGAAACTTTAAAAATCCTGAAAGGCTTAGGCGACGATGGCTGTCAAATCCTGTTCTCTCGAGCCATCAACCCTTCAACTAGAGGACATACATTGAAACTGGCGAAAAACCACAGCCTTCTTAGGCAACACTTTTTCAGTGAAAGAGTGGTAAGCTTCTGGAACAAGCTGCCTGAAGAACTAATAGCTTGCACATCAAAAGGTGCATTCAAAAGAAATTTAGATGCCTTGTGGCTTGGGCTTTTCCAAGACTTTTTCATGTGAATATACGAGTTGTCTGTCGTCAGAATTGTCCATTTTTTGTTCATTTTGAAATTATATGGTCTTGAACACAATTTGAAAGAAACAAAAAAATCTTGTTATATAATGCCTCGTTTTAAATGTCATGTTTTAAATATACGCACCAATTTTCCATAGCTTACCTCTCACCGGCTTGGTGGAGAGAAACCCTTTCCGTTTTTCTCAGTCGCAGCTACAAATTCTGGGACCAAAGGACGGCTTGGAAAACATCGGACGTACCTTCGCATACAACGAGGATACCAACTTTGGCAGTGGTGGGCGCTCCTTCGAAACTTTTCACAGACGGAAATTTTGGACGCTCGATTGGCTCGTTAGCCACATACTGTCCTGTGCAATCTGAACTGAACTGAACATACGTAATTGGATCCACTATCATGGATTACATCAGCTCGTGAACAAACCCACTAGGTTCCGCGATGGATGCACTCCATCCACTCTTGACTTGATGCTGTCGTCTCAGCTAGAAGCTGTCAAGAATGTCAAGTTCCTACCCCCTCTTGGCAAAAGCGACCACGTTATGTTAGGCTTCGAAGCGCTGTTGCGTTTTCACAAACCTCTTGCGCGCCCTAGACGTAATTTTAGGCGTGTTGACTGGGGCCTACTTTTACAGTCATCAAAATCTTACCTTCTGTTCTCGAGTGATTCTAGTGTAATTGAAAACTGGGACAGAATTTGCAGATTTCTTAACGGGCTACAAGACCTGCATGCTCCACTGCAATGCGTGAATAAGCACCAGCGGCCACCCTGGTGGTCTCCCAGCGTTCGTCGTTCTATTCGTAAACGTGATCGCTTATGGAGGCAATATAGGCTATCGCTCACCTCTGGTTCGTGGGTCCGTTACAGAACCGCCCGAAACGCTTGTTTCAAAATGCAGCGTGTGCTCAAACAGAAGTTTGAGTTATCCTTAGCCAGGGATGCTAAATACAACCCGAAAAGGTTTTACAGTTACGCGCAATCTAAAGGAAAAACTAGGGTAAACATCGGTGACTTAAAACTGGAGGATGGACAAGTAGCTACTAGTGACCTAGCTAAGGCGGCAGCCTTCTCAAAGTTTTCAGTAGCGTTCAGCGAAGGGATAATTCTTTACTCACACCGCCTGAGTTGCTCAACTTTCCATCTGGTGTCCCTGCACTAGATGATTTGTCCTTTAATGAGGCGGAGGTGTATGGAGCTCTTATTCGTGTTCGTGCTAACAAGGCTGAGGGTCCGGATCACATCCACTCAATTATGTTGAGAAATCTCGCCCCAGTGCTTGCAGAACCACTATGTGAGCTCTTCAATTCATCTTTGCACTCGGCAATGGTTCCTCGTGCGTGGAAAGAAGCCATAGTAGTACCAATACACAAAGGTGGTTGCAGGTCGATTCTTGGTAACTATAGACCAGTCAGCCTGACCAGCATCGTCTCGAAAGTATTGGAAAGACTTATACGCGACAAAATCTGCCAGCATCTCTGCCAGCATTCTCTACTTAGTGTAGCTCAACATGGATTCCTGAAATGGAGGTCTTGTTTGACTAACCTCTTGAGTTTCCTCAATATTGCTACGAAAAGGTTGGATGGAGGGAAGCCGGTCGAAGCGCTCTACCTAGATTTTAGCAAGGCTTATGATTCCGTCAGCTACAGATTTTTAGAAACTAAGCTGGCAGCAAAAGGCATACGGGGTAGTTTACTTGCTTGGATAAAAGCATTCCTGACAGGTAGGACCTTAAGAGTACGAGTAGAATCTACGTTGTCGATCCAAACAGAGATGATAAGAGGGGTGCCTCAGGGGTCTGTGCTAGGTCCGCTGCTCTTTCTGATTTTTATCGATGACTTGTCGCCTATCTTGGAGTGCCCGTGCTTCATTTTTGCGGATAACGTGAAGTTCATTGGTTCAACGAATGAAGATACTCTGTTGCACGACCTCGAGCGGGTCATTGACTGGTCCATACTTTGGCACCTCCCACTGAACCTCAATAAGTGCCAACTCTTGTCTGCTCTGGTCGACAAGATCACAGTCCAGGTGTCAGGTACTCCTATTAGCGTTGATGCCACACAGCGGGTTAAGGACTTGTGTGTTCTAGTTAGAGCTGACTTCAAATGGGAGGACCAATGCGCTGTTGCAGCGCAACGTGCACGCAATGTGCTCTTTCGGTTGAAGTCGGTGCTTTCCAGCAGAAGTCCCGACGTGTTCCTGCCACTTTACAAGGCGTTCGTCAGGCCGCATTTTGAATATTGTGTCCAGGCGTGGTGTCCTCACTACCAGAAGGATATCATTCGACTTGAAAGCGTCCAGCGACTAGCAACACGCATGATTGAGGGTCAGCGTGGGAAAAGTTATGCTGATCGCCTTTGGGCTCTGGGTCTTTTCTCTCTTAAGCGTCGTCGTTTGAGAGGTGATTTGATTGAAACCTTTAAGATCTTAAAGGGCTTAATCGGCGTTAATCCAGATGAGATCTTTACCTTAAGTCCTGAGCTGGACACTCGCGGACACGCACTCAAGCTCGCTGAGGAACGATGTCGACTAGATTCTGGGAAAAACTTTTTCAGCTTCAGGGTGGTCAACTTCTGGAACAAGCTCCCTGAAGAACTTATCTCCTGTAGTTCCGTCTCAACTTTCAAGCAGGGTTTAGACCGTGACTGGGGTAAGTTATTCTCTGATTACATCCCATGATTACCATGCTCAGGCTGTCCTCCATTTTGCTCGCTATTCACTGTAGCAATTTTAGAGCATCTTCCTATTCTTGATTCTCCAACAGCTGACCTCTCACCGTGCTGGTGAGGAGAAACTGCCTTTTCTTTTTTCCAGCATCGATTATTGCGCGTTGCTGTCCTACTACTATCCTACTACTACAGCGCCTGGCACCGCGATCATCAGAGATTGCAAACAGAGAAGAAAGAAAATTACCTTTCGGCAGTGCATCGATTATAGCGCGGTGCTCCTCCAACTACATTCTCCTAGACCTACGACCATCAGAGGTTCCACACGGAGAAAAAGGATTGACCCTTTGGCAGTGGTGGGCGCTTCTCCGCAGCATTCCACCGAAAGAAATTCTGGACGCTAGATTGGCTTGTCAGCCACATACTGTCCTGTGCAAACTGAACTGAACTGAACTGAAATCGTCGGGCCTCTTCCAATAACTCATCTAAAACTGAGTCGGCCACAGTACAAGCTAGGTCTGAAGCTCGTTTATGACAGGTACCATGAGTTAATTTCAAGATTGTAGCATTAGCAATCGCTAAATCTTTCTCCAATTCAAGTGCCCGTTTAGAAGGTGCACAGTTACAGTCGAGACCATGTCTACCAACAGATTCAAAATCGTCCGCACCATTGCGACTATCTTTTAGTGACCTAACCGAACCACGCACTAAACTCGCTAAACGGTCAGGCATCATAGATGTACAATATTGACTTTGAAACACAAATTAAATGAACGTCACCGATTGTTCAGCAAAAATCTTGTGAAATGGATCAAGCTTCAACGTTCCAATGCGCACAGATTTACCCTGATGATAGATCAGGTTCGTTCACCGATTCTGACGACGTAGCTGAGCGTCGACCAAGTTCAATACTGCTTCGATTGCAATGAAACAAAACGAGTATTTTCTCCGGTTGAGACAAATACTGCAACAGTCAAATCAAGTTGTGGCGCAAATCCAATTAAAACGATCCAAATTGACCACAGTAATTTCTCCAGTTGAGAAAATGCGGTACAAATCAAAAGTCGAATTGTTGCGATTCCAAGTTGAGTACTGTATTTTCTCCAATTGAAACAAATACGGTACAAATCGAATTCCAAAAATGAATACTGCTTCGACGAACCGAAGTTGAGTACTGTAACGTCTGTGACGTGAGTAACGAGTATTCAGCCCGTTTCTTAGTTCGACAAATTCAAAACCACAATTCAGATGTTATACGGTACTGTAATTAGCAACAATTACAACAACAATAATTATACAAACCTCAACTGTATAGGAGCGTACAGCAAACAGTGGAGTCAAAATACTCCAGAATCAATTATATCAATGCAAACAAGTTCAATGACGACATGAGATATAAATAGAATGAAAGGAGTTACCAAAATCGCCGTCCAAAATGTCCATCAAAGACAAGACACCCAAAAGTAGTGTCAAAATACAAGCCAAATACAAGTGCCCAAAATAGCAATCAAATTCAACAACAATGACCGACAATGGCTTCAACAATGAATTAAAACAAAAGCTTCACCAAATATGTGAACAGAAGATTTCCAATAAAATAATTACAAAAAGAAAGGTTTTATATCAAAATACTGTAGGAAAATAAAACACAAGCAAAATCTATTTCACAAAATTCAAGTTTTGTAACTAAGTTCAAAATGAAAGGAATGTTGAAGGGAAAAGAAGAATTTCGAACTACTTTGAACCTTACACCCCGTTTTGTTTTACTGAAGTTATTTATATTGTTTGGTTGCCATTAATATTCCACATTTTTTGCTCGTGGTATTTGGAGAAAACAGAGACGATTGTTCACCATTGTATTGGAAATTTTATTTCTTTGCATTTATCATTTGGCAGTCTATCTTGTCAGCATTGGCTGAATTTATTGTTGTCATTTGGAAATTCTGAGCATTTTGGCTCACATCATTTGTACAACCCGGTACAGTTGGGGTTTGTCTATTGTTATTGTCTATCAATATTGTCAATAGAACCGTAGAAAACTCGAATCATTGTTTGAATTGTCGAACTAAGAAACGAGTGGACTACGCGTTAAACAGCGACTTTAGTCGTTACAGTTCCCAACTCGGATTGTTCTATTTGGAGAAACAGAAAATTGAATCGCTGATTTGGAAACGGTCAATTTGGATCGTCTGCCTTTTTGAACAAGGATCAACTTGGATCTTCGTGCCGCAATTCTATTTTGTTTCAAACTTGGTGACGTCCCCTGTTTTTTCTTTTTATATATCTTCGTTTTTGCATTAATTGATAATGCCTAAAAAATCGAAACGGTTGATCCCTACTGGGGAACATATTGATAGTGAATTTAATGACACTGCTGGTTTTGTCTCACATAGCTCTTGCTTGTCGCCTTTAGGTAGTTGTAATTTAGAACCTTAACCCGAACAGGCTATGCGGGATTTACAGCAGGATTCAGTAGTAGCGAAGGAAATGATAGCTCGGTTGTGCCGATCCCGAAACAATCAGGTGGCTAATTTTCCTGCCGCTCATCGTCAACTTGAACCGGAAGTGGGCAATGTGCCACAGAGAATCGTGAACGATTCTGCTTCACTTCCAAAGGTTGAATTATCATCATTTGATGGTAATCCAGTGGACTACTGTAATTTATAAGGCAGTTTGAATGCCATGTGGAATCAAAAACTACTGATTCTGGTCAGTTTCTATTGTACCTCAAATATTATTGCCGAGGTAAAGCTCGAAATGCGATTGACGTCTGCGTGATGTTGCCGCCTGAAGAAGGTTATAAAAGAGCACGCAGCATTCTAAAGGAAATGTTAGGCCTACCTCATGTTGTTGCACGCTCGTTATTGAACGAGAAGTTGAGTGAAGCAACACGGGTAAGAAACACTTCCGATAGTTTGTCAAACCTCGCATTGAGGGTGGAAAACTGCCAAATTGCTTTGAAGCAAATGGGTTGTGAAGCAGATTTAGATTCTGTAACCACCTTGGAAGGCGTTGTCAAGTGTCTACCTGTCGCCTTACAGCATAAATGGGCTGATGCGGCGGATCAACTCAGCATGGATGGCCATGAAGTCACATTTTAGCACCTCACACAATTTTTTTCACGGCCTGCCTGTATCGCAAGGAGCATGTTTGGGCAGCTGCTTCAAACAACTAGCTCAAACACGCATCATCAATCACTTCGTGCATACCCAAATGCGAGGAGTGGTTTCCAAACCACTGAGAAAAGAAATGTTTTTGTTACCACAAGTGATGTAAAACCTAGCATGAAATGTTGCATTTGTCAGGCATCTCATGAGTTACAAAATTGTCCGAAATTTATTGAATCGGATGTCAAGTCGCGCTGGGAAATCGCCAGGCGCAACTTTGTTTGTTTCTTATGTCAGCGACCGTCACATGGCGCTGTGTCATGTAAATACAAGCCGTGGTGCACTGCCGAAAATTGCGCTAAACGACACCACACACTTCTACACTACAACCACGCTGCAGAGAAACCGTCCACGAATATTCACTACAGCCATGCGGCATTCAGTGCCAAAGTGTTCTCAGGTTCCGTACCCATCAAGATCGGAACTTCAAATGGGCTCATAAATGCAGTTGCCTTCTTGGATAGTGGTTCTGATACCACTTTGATTCTTAATGACTTCGTTGAACAGAACAGGATGCCTTAAATTCCTGCGCAAGTTTCATTGACTACTTTGGGTCATCAGAGTAAACTTACTTGTTCTTGTTTGAAATTTAAAATACACCCGTTTGACGGCAGTCAAGTAATCCACGTCCCTGAGGCTTACACAGTATAAAGGTTGCCGCGTGTATCACAATGTCCAATGATAGCTTCGAGTGACTGGCCTGCATACTTGAAAGACGTTGACTTCCTTGATGTTGGTGATCAGCCTGTGACTGTGCTCATAGGCTGTGATGTCCCTGAAGCACATTGGGCGTTGGAACAGCTCTGAGGAGGCAGGCGCCGTCCATTTGCAAACAAAACGCTGTTGGGGTGGATTCTACAAGGGCCGGCATGCCAAACTCCAAAGGATATCTTGTGTTTGAATTCTTCTTTGGAGCAAGGGTCCATTGATGAATGTGTCAACCGTCTGTACAATGCAGAATTTGCAAAAATATCCGCTGAAGGAAATGAACGATCGCGCGATGACAAAGATGCATTGTCGCTCGTAAGAGGATCAAAAATTATCGACGGTCATTTTCGGGTACCGCTACCTTGAAAGCCTGATAGAAGCAAACTGACCACAAATTATTTGTCAGCGGAAAGGCGCTTAAGCTACTTGCGGCGTCGATTTGAACGCGATAGTGTTTTGTTCGAGCGTTACAGCAAGGTTATGACACATCATTTGGAGATTGGTTATATCGAACACGTTCTGAATAATGCCACGGAGAATATTGTTTGGTATTTGCCTCACCAACCGGTTTTCAATCCTAAGAAACAGTAAAAGCTGAGAGTAGTTTTTGATTGTGCGGCTAAACACAATGGTGTGTCGTTGAATGATGTACTATTTCAAGGACCAAATCTGACAACAAATTTGATCGACGTATTGCTGCGCTTTCGATTACATGTATATGCTGTTGCTGCTGACATCTAAGAGATGTTCCTCCAAGTCAAAGTGCCAAACTATGATAGAGATGCACTTAGAATTCTCTGGTGGGAAGATAATGATATGCGGGCTTCCATTAAAAAATTTAGGATGACAGTTCATCCCTTTGAGGCAACGTCTTCCCCATTTTGCGCTACGTTTGCACTGCGTAAAACGGTCGAGGATTTCGCTCATTTATTTGAAGAACGAATTGGGAATTATGTTTCAAGAAATTTTTATGTTGATGATTGTTCAGTATCAGTGCCTTCTCAGGAGGAAGCGAAGTCCTTGATAAGGCAGTTGTCATCATTGTTCAGAATGGGAGGTTTTCGTTTGACAAAGTGGATTTTCAATGACCGTATCTTACTTGATGATGTGCCTAAGGATGACCGCGCACTCAAAGTACGAGCCATTAGCTAAGATAAGCTACCGATGGAAAGAATGCTGGGTGTTATATGGGATGCAGCCACAGACGAATTTGCGTTTGATCTGAAACTTGCAAAACGCCCAACAACGAAACGAAGTTTATTGTCAGTAGTCAGTGGTTTGTATGATCTACTTAACTTGATTAGTCCTCGGATTTTCCCTGGAAAGGATTCGCTACAAAGTTCTCGCAGAAAACCTTTGGGTTGGAACAAACCGATGTGTGATGATCTTCAGCTAGTGTACGACAAGTGGATCAACAGCATGCATTCGATCGAAGAGTTACGTGTTCCACGACGCATTTGCGAAGTAAATGGAGGTATGACGTCCTTAAATCTACAAGTATTCAGTGATGCCTCGTAATCTGGCCATGGCGCCGTTACATACGGACTTTCATGTAGTGATTCAGTCATGTCGTTGGTTCGTCTCCTGTTTTCGAAATCTCGAGTGAATCCTCTGAAAACGGTATCCATTCCTAGGTTGGAATTGTCTGCAGCGGTTCTTGCGGTACGTATATATTTGATACTAAAATCGGCTTTTGGTGAACTAGTTAAAGACATCAACTTTTGGACTGATTCAATGACTGTTTTTTATTATATTACCGATCGAACTAGTCGCTTCTCAACGTTTGTAGCGAATCGCTTGACGTTCATACACGAACACACGATACCATGCCAGTGGAGGCATGTTGGTACCCGTTATAATCCAGCTGATTTGACCTCACGGGGTGCCATGGAGTTGTCTCAATTGTAATTTTGGTTAAACGGCCCTGATTTTCTAACACATACGTGGCCTGAAATTGTTAATCCGCAGCGCACCGAGCAAGCTGAATTCAAGCGTGTTAATTGTAACATTACGTCAAAGGATTCAGAATGAGGAATAGACAACATTCTTCATCGATTTTCTAGTTGAAAAAGACTTTTACGCTCCATTGCGTGGCTGGTCCGTTTCAAACGTTACATTGTTGTTATGTTTGGTCATCATTCCGATAGATCCTTATCGGTAGACAAACTTGGTTTTGATGAATTACAAAATGCCGAATCCGACGTTATTCGATTGACGCAGCGAAATGCTTTTGGAAACATAGTGCTAAGTGAACCCTGCAAAGTCAATTTTTCATCGTTGACTAAATTACGCCCTTTCATTGACCAGGGTATATTGAAGGTTGGTGAAAGACTGCAGCATTCTAATCTTGCAGTTGGAAGTATTCATCCCGTAATAATTCCCAAGAAGCATAATGTTACTGACTTATTGATTCGTACCGTTCATTTGCTCGAAGGACATTCAGGACCAGCGCATACCCTCAGCGTCCTGCGCAAAAAAATTTCGGCCTATCGGTGGACTGTCATCTATAAAGCGGGTAATTGGAAAATGCCTTATCTGCAAAAGGTTAGATGCCAGACCCGCATCTCAACTGATGGCTGATCTTCCTCCAGTTCGCGTTGCCACAGGCTCCTATCCCTCTGCCAAGGTGGGATTGGACTATTTTGGACCGTTTGAAGTAAAGCGAGGTTGATCTGTAGAAAAACGTTATGGATGTTTGTTTACTTGCTTGCAGTCACGCGCTGTTGATAAAGAAGTAGCATATTCTATGGATACCGATTCCTTTTTGATGGCGCTCTTCCGCTTCATTGGTCGTTTAGGTAAACCCCAAGTCATATATTCAGATAACGGATCCAACTTTGTCGGTGCTGAACGAGTGCTGCGTATTTGGTTAAAAGGATTGGAAAGCGACGTTTTAACGGAAAGGCTAGCTTCACACAGTATTAAATGGTGTTTTAACCCTCCATACTCTAGTCATCGAGGAGGTGTTTGGGAACGATTGATAAGATCAATTCGTCGTGCTTTGAATGTTACATGCGCACAACAAACACCAACCGACGAGACCCTACAAACCGCCTTGATTGAAGTTGAGCGGATTCTGAACAACAGGCCTCTTGTTCCTTTTTCTTCAGACGACATCGACTCCCTTTATCTGTGTCCCAACGACTTGTTGCTGAATCACTCAAATAATGGAATGCGTTCTGAAGATGGGTTTGTTGTCAGTTACAAGAGAAAATTGGAAAAAATCGCTGCAGTTGGTGAACGTCTTTTGGAAGCGTTGGAAGTCAGAGTATCTACCACTGCTACAGACAAGACAGAAGTGGATCCATCGTAAACGAAATTTCCGCGTTGGGGATATCGTACTAGTGAACAATGTTGCAGCTCCGAAGCGTGCTTGGCCACTAGGTATTGTTGTGGATATTCACGTGAGCGAAGATAATTTAGTCAGGTATGTTGTTGTTCGTACAAAGAGTGGTTTGGTTACCCGCGATATACGAAACATTTGTCTGCTGGAAGGATCTCTAGAAGACGAAGGCCCCGAGGTTGGCGCGGTGGCGCAAATTAGACAAGCCCGAACTTCTTAAAAGGTCAGAAGCAAAGCTGAAGGACGTGGTGAGTCTACGTTTGGCAAACGTTTTCTCTATAAAAAGCCACATATGTCCAGTGATAGCAATGCGATGTGGCGTGTGTGACTCGCCACTCAATAAAGTCATTTGCCGTTTGTCTTGCGTTTTTTTGGGTTAAGATTGGAGTAGTTGAGTAGGGAGGCAGAACCAATCAGTTTATTTTATTCAGAACACCAGGTTTATAAGGAATTTGGCGGGAGGTGTAAATGACGAAATTTTTGTGTAAAATTCCTTCTTATTTTCTGTTTGAACAATTGGATTCTCCTTAATTCTCAACAATTTTATCTTACATTGTTTTTGTGTACACATTCTCCTTATGCACTTGTATACCCCGTTTTGTTTTACTGAAGTAATTTATATTGCTTGGCTGCCATTAAAATTCCACATATTTTGCTCGTGGTATTTGGAGAAAACAGAGACGACTGTTCACCATTGTATTGGTAATTTTATTCCTTTGCATTTATCATTTGGCAGTCTATCTTGTCAGCATTGGCTGAATTTATTGTTGTCATTTGGAAACTTTGAGCATTTTGGCTCACATCATTTGTACAACCCGGTACAGTTAAGGTACAGTTAAGGTCTATTGTTATTGTCTATTAATATTGTCAATAGAACCGTAGAATACTTGAATCATTGTTTTGAATTGTCGAACTAAGAAACGGGTGGACTACTCTTTGAACAGCGACTTTAGGCGTTACAATACCTTTCTGATGAATTTTGTTCTATCGTATCGACATAGGTATTCAAAATTCAAGACCAAATGGTCGCTTGAACCTAGCGGACAATTGTATGTAATGTTTTCGACGGAGTCCTCTTCAGTTGTCAAGATGAGATCGAGGATTGAAGGCATATCTCTCCCTCTGTATCTTGTATTGCTTTCAACGTGATTATACAAGGGAATTTCGTCAAACAGCTGCTGGAAGATGGCAGTAGTGTGAGTCTGAGAAATTTTGTTCGTCTTCAGCAAGTTAGGCAGATTAAAATCTCTTATGAAATTCTGGTATGATATCTCGAGACAATCAAGCGTAGCTTGTCGAGTAGATTCGTATTATACACTTCCGGGGCTGCTGGTGTACGATAAATTACGCCGATTGTGCAATCATCGCCTGTACTAGTTGTCAACAAACACCATAGTGTGTCCTGAAGCACCACGTCGGAATCCGTCAGTTATTTGCACTTGAGTCTCTGATCATAATAGAGTGCCACACCTCCTCCACGTCACGCACGGTCTCGGCGGAGCAGTGACATGCCAGCAATCTCTAACTCACAATCGTGGATTTCCGGGCTCAGCCAAGTTTCGGCAATGGCAATTAGCTGAGGTCGTTCAGTCTCAAACCAAACGAAAAGTTCGGCAAGTTTGTTAATCAAGCATTGAATATTTGCATAGAGGCATCCAAGAACAGTTTTAATAAGCAAAATAGATGGTGTCGTGTGATGACATAATCTGAGACATCCGTCATTATCACGCCGACTCTGGAAGAGTCGGCACTGTTCTGCTTTTTGACAAATCGAGTCCTCTTTTTGGCCGAAAAGATTTCTTTATCTAGCTCCAGACCACTCTCAGGAGTCATTTGGGGTGGCTTTGCGTTCGATTGCTGATTTTGTGTCCCAGCTGAAGATTCATTTCTTGGGCTTCATCAATCCTGACAGTATTTAATGCAAAATGAGCTGCATTTTTATCAGTGTTTATGTGATCGCTAAGGATTACACCTTTTGGGAATTTGTGTTTCCAGCTTTTCCAGTTGGAACGTATAGTATCAACCATAGTACTCATCAGGAAGTTTATTTTTAAAGGACGTGGTCCATTACCTTTGTATTTTGCTGAGGAAGGCAGTCTAAAAATATCCACGACAACGGCCTTTTCCACGAAAATGGTGAGACAAGAGCGAAAATGCTTACCTATACAAAATAAACTCAGCTTTGCTAGTTACAGTTACTGTGTCGAAAGCTTAATTTAATCACACGGAATGCGAATATGACTGCTAAACCATTTTTAACTGAGCTTGTGATGAAGTCCAAGTATTCTAACTACCAAGTGATGCAGCATATTTTGTTCAGGAATCCGTGCTTTGCCTTAGAAAAAATACTAGGTGTATACTAGTATACTAGGTATTATAGTATAGCTTTCTTTACAATTTGTTTAAATAATGTTGATAAGAAAGCTGTATGGTTTATCGGTCGGTAGTTTGTGACTAAATGGTTCCAGCCAGATTTGTATCTGGGTATAACAATTGAGTGTTTCAATTCTGCCGGAAATATAACAAATTCGATATATGTGTTGAATAGGTTCAGGAGAAGCAGTTAAAAGTCTGTCACCAATTTTACATATGGCTGGAGGTATGCGTGTTATTTCAGGTTTAATAAGGACTGTAACTTGCACACAGAATTTACTTCTGCCTCTCAGGTTTATACTCAAAGTATTCAGTTTACCAGGCGAGGAAAGCTGACTAGTTGTATTATTATTATTATTATTATTATTATTATTATTATTAATATTAATTTTTTTATTATTAATATTATTATTATTAATATTATTATCATTATTATTATTATTATTATTATTATTATTATTATTATTATTATTATTATTATTATTATTATTATTATTATTATTATTATTTTTATTCAGGCTGGTCCTATCGTGTCTTGGCCTAGATTATTAGAATGATGTCTACTGAGTTCGAAATGAAAAAAAACTGTTAGGTAATCAATGTTCCTACCACCGCTTGGCAAAAGCGATTACCTAATGTTAAACTTCGAAGCGGTACAGCGTTTTCACGAACGTCTTGTTCGTCCCAATTACAATTTTTGACATAAAGATTTGGGGTTACTTTTACAGACTTCAAAATCTTCCGTTCAGTTTTCCTGTGATTTAAATGTAGGTGAAAACTGGAATTGAATTTGTAAGTATCTAAAAGAGTTACAAGAAAAGCACTCTATGCTGCAGTGCGTGCGAAGCCATATAATGCTGCCCTGGTAGACTCATCAAGTTTGTAAATCTACCTGTAAACAGGATCACCTATGGCGAATATTTGAGCTATCGCTCATTTCTGGTTTTGGAGCCCGCTACAAAACCGCTCGGAACGCTTTGTGAAATTAAAGAGTTGTCTCAAATGAGATTTTGAGTTATTTCAAGCTATGGATGCTAATCCAATCGAAAGCACAACAGTTGAAACCATTAGAAATTTGAAACTGGTGAAAGAAAACGTAGATGATACCGACTTGTCTCAGGCGAATGCTTTTTCAACGATTTTCAGTAGCGTTTAACAACTGTATGTTTCAACAAACATAGAATCTGAACTGCTTATACCAGCAACCTTGTGCCCCGCACAAGATAAGTTGCCCTCAGGTGGGACTGAGGTATGTGATGCACTTGAACATGTTCGCGTTAACAAAACTGTGTGTCCGCCATCCACTTAATGATTCTAAAAACTTTTTCTATAGTTCTTACAGAAACGTTGTGTAAGCTCTTTGATTCATGCTCGTGTCAAGGTCGGTCAATCTAGGCACGTGAAACCTCACACTGCTTTGGAAATATTGATCGTTTTTAATCAATGAACATAGCTCGCCGATTTGAATCAATGTAGTAGTTTGGCTCAGTAGCTTGGCTTTATTTTCGTTCATCTGATTTGCTAATTGTACATATGTATATAAAAATGAGCTGTTAATAAAGAAAGCATTCTCTGAGTCGTCTTCTCTCACTTTCTTGTGTCTTGGGTCAGTCTAAACTCGCTCCAAATCACAACAGCTCGCACTTAGGAGTTGTTTCGTTTGAGTGGTAGTTCCAATACGCAAGGGAGTTGCTGGTCAACTCTTGGTAACTAATAACGTGTTCACCTCACTAGCATCGTTCAAAAGTAGTAAGAAAACTATTGCGTGAGAAATTCTGTCAACATCTTTGACTGCATTTTGACCTCAGATTAAATCAACATGGATTCCTTAAGGGTAGATGCTGAGTGGCGAACATGTACAGTTTTCTCAAGAATGCCACTAAGAGCCTAGCGAAGTGAATTTAGTCAATGCCCTTTACATAGATTTTAACATGGATATCGATTCAGTGAGTCACCACCATTTAGAAATCAAGCTACAATCAAAATTCCTATTGTGTGGTCTACTTGCTTGTAAATGAGCATTTCTTACGAGTAAGACATTCAGTGATCGGGTATGTTCCATGTTATTTTGTGAACAGATGTGATCGGTGGGGTCCTTCAAGGTTCGGAACTCGGACCTCTACTATTCCTCATTTTTATTTATGACTTATCACCTGTCTCGAAGTGCTCATGCTGCATTTTTGCTGATGATATGAAGTTCATCGCATGAACAATTAAGGATACCTTGATGCGTCATTAACTGGTCAGAACAGTGGGACCTGCCATTGAAACTAAACAACAGCCAACTATTGTCAGCACTAATTAATGAGATTTCAGTCAAAGTGTATGGAAATGTTGTCAATGGTAACGCAGCGCTTGCATTAAGAATTTGATAGTTCTGGTTAGGCAAGAATTCAAATGAAAGGACCAACGTGCCGCTGCAGCTAAGTGTGCAAACAAGCTTATTTTGCGGCTTGAGTCAGTTTTATCGACTAGAAAACCTGATGTATTCCTACCAATTAACAATACATTATTTTGGTTGCATCTGGTATATTGTGTTCAGGACATCGTTCCAACTGCCGGGTGCCCAACCGCATACCGTCGAGAAAAATCTGGGCGCGTGATTGGCTTTTAGCCACCTTCATCTCTGTGCAATTTGAACTTGACTTCAAAGCGTACAGTTTCTCGCAACTCACATGATTGAAGGTCAGCGATGGAACCTTACGCTGCACGCCTGAGTATCAAAATCTTTTATTGCTTAAGCACCTTCATTTAGGAGGTTGCTTAATTGAAAACTTCATGATGTTGAAGATTTTCAGTGACGTTCGAACAAAAGACATTTTTCCTTAAGTTCTGAGCTGAGCACACCAGGACCATTAACTATAAATTGCTAGGAAGCGATGTCGGCTCGACTCCAAGAAATATTCTTTAAGACTTAGGGTGGAAAGTTTCTGTAACAGTTTTTCAGAAGAATTTATATCCTGCAATTTTGAGGAGGTTTTGAACCACAACTGTGGTAAGTTATATCCTGAATGGATGAATGTTTTTAGGCATTATCCCGTAGAGAAATTAAATGCAATAGTTTTTAGTGATTGTCGAAGATTTCAAACGGACAACAATGATAAATAAATAAATAAATATTTATTCTTGGAATTCCAAGGCATGCTGAGCATGATCGATAATTATCAAAGTTGTTTGTATACATAAAGCATAAAAAATGGACAATAATTATTAACATTTTCAAGGTCATACGTGCTGATAATTTTTCGTTCGTTAAAATGGTCCAGGTAAATGAAAATCAATCAGTTTTACAGAAAATTCAATATATGAGCAGTTGTTGTATGAAAAGAAAATCGGTTGAGGGGAAAAATGATACGAAGAATATTGAAGAACGGTGGACCGGAATATCGAAGATGCGAGGAATCTCGAAAAGAGAGAATCTTCAAAAATGTTAAGTTGGAACACATTATTATTGCCGAATATATGTTCTAAATGGAAAGTGTCTTTTCGTGGGTATTCATAGAAGATTTGGCGTCTCAGTGTTGACTCGTTTGTGGATCCGAATTCTTCATATGGATGTGAAGAGGTAATCTGGAAAATAGATACTAAGGGACGGAGTAACTGTTCACTATGAAAGTTGAAAAACTGATATCACTATTAATATCCAGCAATGCCATGATTGTATAGTTCATCTAATGAGACATCTAGGTTGAGAAGTTTCATTAATTTTTCAATTGTGAGAAATGAATTCAGATGTGATTTAAAATCACATAGTGAGGTACAAAGTCTTATGTTTTTCGGAAGAATATTCCAGAGTTTAGCGTATTTATTTAGGTAGAAGTTACTTCTTACTTTCGAACAGGATCTAGGTAATTCCACTAGATTATCTTGATTTCTTAAGTTATATCTAGAACCTTGTCGGAAGCGAATAGACGAGTTTATATCTATATTATCAGAAGATATTATTCTAAAGAACAGTATTAGGTTTTGTCTAATTCTACGGAACCATAGTGGTTCTAGCTTGAGCTGCGTACATCTTTCTCTATATGATTGATTCGAGCTATATCCGGTGATTTATTTGGTAAAAGTACGTTGTACTTTTTCCAAAAGGATGGTATCGGTTTTATTTATACTGCTATATATTATATTACAGTAATCAAAGAGGGGTGTGGTGAAGAGTTTATAAAGTTCTAACTTACAGTGTGGGAGAGTAAAGAACTTATGAATCATATTAACACTCTGCTTTGCTTTTGAGACCACGTGATGTATATGCGTTTTGGCAGTGGTGTGTGCTTTACTGCCCGCTTTCCAAAAAAAGAAATTTCGGATGGTCGTGTAACTCGTTGGTTACTTACTGTCGTGTGCAAAATAAACTGAACTGATACTGATAATGTCGCAGTTCTGTCGCGAGTTTTAAGAATGTTTTGGACTGCATTTGGGGTCAGCTATTTCCTGAATACTCCTATTAAGTGCTATGCAATATTAGGTTGTTCATCATTTTCAGCGTTTTCTGGTGAATAACGTAATTGCTAGATTTCTTTTTTCAAATACACAACTTTTCTTAAGCTGACCTCTCATCATACAGTTGAAGCGAAATCGTTTTTTTATTTATTTTTTCTGCATTATCCATAACGAGGTGCTTCCAAAATACAATAATCTCTAAGCGTCGTGATTGTCCAGGATATCCAACGGTCAATAGAAAAAAACGTAATAACAGTGGTGGTTGCTTATCTGCAGCTTTCTACCAAACGAAATTCAGGACGCTTGATCAGCTCGTTAGCCATTTATTGTCCTGTGCAACTGATCTGAACTGGCGCCAAGTGTGGGTACTCGAGGCCACCCATTAAAACTGGCCAACCGACATTTCAGGTCAAATGTTCCTAAGTTCTTCTTCAGTGAGAGGGTAGTAAATTACGGAGATCGACTTCCTAAAGAAAATGTGTGTTCTACTTCGGTATGGGGTTTCAAGAATAGACTTGACTCTGCGTAGCCTTCATTATTTCCTGATTTTTATCCGTAAGGGAATAGTTGGTATGATCCTCATGTTGTCTTTGGAATGCACTAATGTTTCTCTTCACCTATTGCTGAGGGGAGTTTTTCTGTTGCATTCCAGATTACTCCACAAGGAGATTTCATGTCTACGGCAATACTCTTCACCAGGACTCGACGGCATCCACCCTTATATCCTGAAAGTAGCCGCATTGCACATATCTAATCTACTTGCCACGTATTTCCAACGTTGTATGGACTCCGTCACTGTCCCCCAAGCTTGGAAAGAAGATGTTATCACGCCTATCTTCAAAGGCGGTATCCGGTCGGAACCCGCAAATTATCGCCCCATTGTGCTGTTGTCAGTCATTTCTAAAGTCATGGAAAGCCTAATCTCTGACCACCTTGTTTCACATCTGGAAACAAATCGTTTTTCAATCACATAACAACTCGGCTTTCGCGCCAACCGTTCATGCACTTCCAACTTGCTTCTCGCACGGGATGCCTGGACGAAGGCATCGGTGTCGATGCAGTATTTCTGGATTTCTCCAAGGCATTCGACCGCGTCGACCACGACATTCTTTTACTTAAACTCGCTGCCTGCGGCATTGGGTCATCCTTATTGTCCTGGATGAAGTACTTTCTTCGCGGCCGCTCCCTCTGTGTTCGTGTGCGTGACTGCTATTCTGCCCGCTTCCCAATCAAGTGTGGTCTGCCACAAGGCTCCGTGCTTGGTCCCCGACTCTTCATCATTTTCATCAATGATATTGGCCAAAACATTGAATCGCCGTTCCTCCTATTTGCGGACAATGTCAAAATCTGGCGCTCACTCAAATCGCCAAGGGATTCACACGTCCTACAAGATGACTAAGATCGTTCACACAGCTGGTCTTTGAGGAATCATCTCCCATTTAACACCTCCAAGTGTAGCGTTCTCCCCATCTGACACTCAGATACGGTTGCTTACAGTTTGGGCTCAACATTACTTCAGGGTGTTCGACAAGAAAAGGATCTCGGCATGATCATCCAGCACGATCTCGGTTGCACCACGCAATGCGAACGAGCCGCAGCAGTAGCCAATCGCAACACTGGCTTACTTCGCCGCGCTTTAGACAGGTTTGACCGGTTTCTATTCCCGACACTGCTGAATGTCTACATCCGTCCACACTTGGAATACGCAGTACAGGCTTGGCAGCCTTGGCTATGCAAAGACGTGTCCCTTTTCGAAAAAGTCCAGAGACGTGCGACAAAGCTTGTCTGTGGTATGCATAACATGTCTTACGAGGAAAGGTTACGCAGTTTAGATATATTTTTCGTTACCTACCGTCTTCACCGCGGTGACATGTTACTTACCCACCGGATCTTGACTGACCCCTCCCATCCATGCAACTCCCTATTCGTTCACTCTCCAAGCACTAGCCTCCGAGGACATGAGCTCAAACTGTTACATCAACAGAGCAGGCTTAAATGTCGACGCAGCTTTTTCTCAGTGAGAGTATGCAGTCAGTGGAACACGCTTCCAGGCACGCTTTTTGAGGTCGCTTCTCTCGGTTCATTCAAAGGTGTCCTCGATTCTCATCTCCATGATATCTCCCAATCCCAAGACTCAAGTACCCCGTAAACACTATTTTAATTTTTTTTGACAAACCCTAGTGCGTTTTCCCCCGAAACTCACTAGCTCGTGGCAACGGTAAGTTCTCTTTCTGTGCCATTTGCATTTTCGTCACAACCCCACTAACTCTTTGTCAGTTTCATTGCTCTTCCAGATCCCAGTATCGAAAGTCCGTATACACGCAGTTCTAACTGACCCTGTTCCGGAGGATGTGGTGAGTAGCTGTGTCCCGGGTTGACGCCCTACCTGTCCAAATGCCACAAAAATCCATTGGTGGTGCAGGCTAAACGCGAATGAGGCCCGCTATGAGGCCTTGGAAAATCAAACAATTCTCTCTTTGCTTTTTCGACCCAACGCTCAAACTATCCTGCGGTTCGTACAAGCTCTTAGCTTTTTTATATCGTAATAAACTATTTAACTTTTTAACTATTGAACTCTCATACCAGAAGATATTTATGAAGATATTGTTTGAAGTGGTGGACGCTCTTCTGTGGCTTACCACCGAAAAAAACTGGACGCTCGATTGGCTCGTTAGCCACATAAAGTCCTGTGCGAACTGAACTGAACTGAACTGAACTGGAATCGACCTTCTAAAGAAGTTGTTTGTTCTACTTCGGTAGGAGGTTCAAGAATAGACGTGACTCTGTGTGGCCTTCATTATTTTCTGATTTCAATCCGTAAGGGAATAGTTGGTATGATCCTCATGTTGTCTCTGGAACGCACTAATGTTTCTCCTCACCTATTGCTGAGGGGAGTTTTTCTGTTGCATTCCAGATTGCTGTCATACCAGAAGATATTTATGAAGATATTGCTTGAAGTGAAGGACGCTCTTCTGTGGCATACTACAGAAAGAAATCGGGACTCTCGATTAGCTAGTTAGCCACATACAGTCCTGTGCAAACTAAACTGAAATGCCAACATGTAACTGAGCCGACAAGGTTCCGACGTGGCTGTGAACCTTCGGTCCTGGATCTTGTTATATCTTCGAATGAGCAAATTGTTCGACAGGAGCATTATCTTTCCGCACTAGGGAAAAGTGATCACATCGTGATTAGCTTCCAGCTACTTCTCAGGTATGACAAACCGCCTCCGAAACTAAAGCGCAACTTTAATAGGGTAGACTGGAGTGTTGTCTCAAAAGATCTTGTCACAATCTTCTGGTGATGATATGGCAGCAAATTGGCAGCTTAATCACCATAGTTTGTCCACACTGCAAGACAGATTTGCTCCGTTGGTGCACGTCAAAAGACGCAACAAGACACAGTGGTGGACACCATCGATGCTTCTCAGACACAATGGGCCTGGACAAGGTATAAACTACTTGGAAATAATGCTGCGGGAAGCCAACGTAAGGCAAAACGTGAATTTGAGGCACGACTGGCATGTAATGTAAGACAGTGCCCAAAGCGTTTCTATAGCTATGCACAATCCAAAGGCAAAACTCGCGATTGCATAGGCAACCTTCAACTGGACAATGGATCTCAACTAGATTTAGATTCTGAAAAGGCTTTGGCTTTTCTCGAACATTTTTGAGCGGTTCAGAGGCCTGATCGCCAAACTGATCTCCCGAATATGCCAGTGGACATAAGGTCAGATGGCGTTCCTACCCTCCATGAAATAATTTTCACTGATAATGAGGTTAGGCGTGCGCTTGAAGCAACAAATCCACATAAATCTGCGGGCCCGGATGGTATTCACCCTCAAGTTATTAAGAACCTGGCGATGTATTAGCACAACCGGTGGTTCGCCTCTTTAACGCATCCTCAAGTTATAAGTATATTCCGAGTGCTTGGAAGCAGGCTGATGTGATTCCTATACATAAAGGTGGCAGTAGATCTTCAGTTTGCAACTACAGACTTGTAAGCCTTACTAGTATCCTTTGCAAAACCCTAGAGAGACTTATTAGGGACAGGATCTGTCGCCACCTCGTCTCTGGTTCGTTGCTAAACTCTGCTCAGCATGGTTTTCTGAAAGTGTGTCTTGCCTTACGAACCTATTATGTTTTCTTATTGAGGTCACTAGGAGGCTAGATAGAGGCTACCAGGTCGAAGTTCTCTACTTGGACATCTGTGAAGCCTTTTACTCGGTAAACCACAGGTTGCTTGCAATAAAGATTGGACCAATAGGTATCGATGGCCCTCTAAAGAACTGGATCACAAACTTCCTGAGCAGTCGGTATTTTCGCGTTCGCATAGGCAATATGTATTCCGCAAAAGCAGGAGTGGTTAGTGGAGTCACGCAGGGTTCAGTACTATACCCACTACTCTTTCTTATCTTCATCGATGATTTGGCATCCTCGCTTAAGTGTCCCTGCTATATTTTTGCAGACGATGTCAAGTTTATCGGATCGCTGAACGAACAGGATCTTTTTGAGGATATAGAAAAGGTCATCCAGTGGTCTTCCATTTGGGATCTACCAGTCAACTTCTCCAAAAGCTATCTTCTGTCCAAAGCTGCAACGAAGCTGCAGGTTGCTGGATCTGATAACATACTGGAGATAACTGGGGTATCAAAAGTCCGGGACTTAGGCATTGCGGTTTCAGCGGACTTTAAATGGGCTGATCAATGTGCAGCTGCTGCACAACGCGCTTGGAACCAGCTCCCTCGCCTCCGATCAGTTTTATCCTGCAGGTCCCCGGAGGTTTTCATCCCATTGTATAAAGCGATAGTGAGACCTCATCTCGAGTATTGCGTTCAAGCTTGGTCTCCTTATTTGGAAAAGGACATTGCCACGCTTAAAGGTGTTCAGCGCCTAGCTACTCGTATGATTGAAGGGCAATCTGGGAAGTCGTATGAACAACGACTGTTGAGTCTGGATCTCTTCTCGCTAAAAAGAAGGCGACTACGTGGGAATCTGATCGAGACCTTTAAAATCGTTAGAGGCTTTAGTTCTATTGATCCGGCTGATATGTATGCTCTTGCGCCAGTGGTAGGTACTCGAGGCCATTCACTGAAACTGGCAAAGCAACATGTCAGGTCTAATGCACGTAAGCACTTCTTTAGCGAAAGGGTAGTGATTCATTGGAACTGTTTGCCCGAAGAGGTAGTTTGTTCTACATCGATAACGTGCTTCGAAGATAGACTAGACTCGTTCTGGCGCTCTGTGTTTCTCAATTTTTATCCATAATTTTATAGCTGTTCTTCATTTTGTCGTTGGAACGCACTAATGTCTCTCCTCACCTATTGGGTTAGGGAGGTATTCTGTTGCATTCCAGCCAAAGTCATACCAGAATAATATTGAACCCACTATTCGAAGTGGTGGACGCTCTTTTGGCTTACCACCGAAAGTATTCTGGACGCTTGATTGGCGACTCTGCCACATATCGTCCTGTGCTAACTGAACTGAACTGAACCGGTTTGAATTTTGTTTCCACGCTGCTAAATTTTTCGAAATTCATTAAATTTCTGATTCGTCGGTTATATTAGCAAATTGATTCAAAATTCTTGTCTCTGCCTTAACTCCAGCTGCAACAAGAAGGTTTTCAAAGGTATAGAGTGCGGCGTGTGCCTGCGTTGGGCTCATCCCGAATGCTGTGGACTGTGGTCAGCACAATTTAAGGTTTATGCGGCCCATCAATGGCTTACATGGCTATGTGCTGACTGTATGAAGTCCGTGGAAACTTTGGTTGAGGAGCGTAAGCGTCTGGAGGAACGTAAGCTTTCGCCTCCACGTCCATCTTCGAAACCCAAAACGTTTGCCGAAGTTGCTAGGTCAGTGTTCTCGTCTACCTCCAGCCAGCATACCACTCCTTTGAGAACACAGAAGGCGAAATCATCGCTATCCTCCTGTGCTCCAAAGGCTCCATTGAAAAAATTAAAGAAAATAGGGGTGTTCACATTAGCCCGACTAAGGACGTTCGCGCTCTAGCTCGGGAAGTCCACCATTAAGGAAAAGTGGTTGCTGAGCTGCAAGCCAGAAACCAAGTTAGCTCAACACTGGCTAAAAATGTTCTGATTTCAACGCAGGTTGAGCCTTTTATCCGAGAATCGAAGGTTCGTAAGGAAAGCGATCGGAGAAAGGTTATCGACCTACTCCGTGCTTCAGGCATGAGACCGAGTACTCCGCTGAAACGAGTTCACTGGTTCGGGAAATGGAGGGGTGGCCCAAATGACGTATCTACCAGATCGCCGCAGCCAATTGTAGTCGAATTCACAAAGCAATGTGATCGCGAAAACTTCCTTTCGGAAGCAGATAAACTTAACTGCGTCGAGGGAAAATGCATCGTGCAACCTGACACCCCGGCACACCTGAAAACTTCTAGCCCAATTAGAGCTAGAAAGTCAAAGTTAGCTGTAACTCGTAGCTCACCAAATTCGCTCCAAAGTCAAAGCTTAGAAAACGACAACAGTGTGGCGATGACGCTAACACAGGAGAATTTTACTCCAACATTGAAGTGCGCCACTGTCGTGCTTCGTCCTTTAGAGGATGAATCGTGGATGAGTTGTAGTGACTCAGACCATGACGATGAAACTAGATGCCAGGAGTTGTCGTCTGCTTCAAAAACGAATGCTGTATCTCTTGATGAAATTCAGCCTTAAAAAAACGCGAAGCAGCCTCGGGCATTACGGCGGAGAACAAAGAGCTCTTAGGTAGTCCTAACACCGGGAGTCTGGCCCCACATGATAGTGCTCTTCTGTTCTATACAAACGCTTGTAGCATTAGAAATAATGGGGCTGAACTCCTCTGTAGAGTTGACGACACCCACTACAAATTGTGGGTGTCACGGAATCATGGTTGTCTCATGATGACGACATACCAGCTTTAATCGCGGATAGGTTAAGGGCCGTAAGAAGCGTTCGACCCCTGGGTAAGCTAGCAGGAGGGGCGTTGCTCCTCATTGATAACGCTATTCCCTTCGAGAAAAGTATTTCTTTTCTACAACGGATGTGCAGATAATATCTGCCTTGCTCATGCATGGATGCACGCGTATAGTTGTAAGCTGCGTCTACCGTAGTCCGAGCACTAGTTTGGAAGAAGATGCTCTTTTGAAAATTCGGCTCTCGTCTCTTTTAGCCGTAGCACCACGTGTTGTAATCTTCGGCGATTTTAATCTACCCGAAATAAACTGGGAGTACCAAACCTCACATGCTCCAGTAGTCGCGAACGATTTTATGGACTAGCTACATTCCCATGCACTTTACCAACACGTAAACGAACCAACTAGATTCAGAGAGGGTAAGTCTCCGTCTATTCTTGACCTAGTTATTTCAACTTATGAAAGCGGTATACAAAATATGGTCTTACTGCCACCACTAGGAAAGAGCGATCACGTAGTGTTAGCCTGCGAGTTACTTCAGTCATTTGGTAAACCCCCACTTAAGATGTCTCGAAGCTTCCACAGGATCGACCCTGCTACCCTATTACAGGCAGCCGCGCTACTCCCATGGCAAAACATTGACCATGTGGATGGGATGTGGGGGCAGATCAAGAAAAACATCTTTCAACTTCAGGATCGATTCGCTCCTCTCTTACCCGTTCACAAAAAAGGTAAACCTCAATGGTGGTCAGCCTCAGTTTCCCGTAGCGTACGTCACCGCGACGCAAAATGGAGGCGTTATACGCTTACTCCTTCATGTACGACCTGGGCCCGTTACAAAGAAGCGCGAAACAAAGCTGTTTCCAAGATACGTGCAGCAAAGATTTCTTTCGAAATGATACTCGCTCAAGAGGCCCATACTCATCCGAAACGTTACTACAGCTACGTTCAATCTGAAGGGTCAACACGAAAAGGTGTAGGTATCTTGAGAAGGAAAGATGGCTCGGCCGTCATTGCAAGCACTGAAAAGGCTCAATTGTTTTCCTCACATTTTCAAGGCGTACTCGAACGTCCCTGCGCCATCACTTCAATGTATAATCGCTGGTCAGCCCTTATGCACTGACCTCACATTCAAGGTTCACAATGTCGAGAATATATTGGCCAGCCTAGCTTACAACAAGTCGGCAGGGCCCGATAGCATCCATCCACAAATGATCAGACTGCTAGCACCTATATTAGCTGTGCCGATCACAAAACTTTTCACATCATCCATCAGTCAGGGTACCCTTCATTTGGACTGGAGAACAGCCGTTTTAGTGCCTATCCATAAGGGAGGAGCTTACTCGGCGGTCAAAAATTACCGCCCGGTTAGCCTCACTAGTGTACTATGTAAGGTTATGGAAAGATTGATCCGCGATGAAATATGTGGATATCTAACCAAACACTCTCTTTTGAATGGCGCACAACATGGCTTCCTAAAAGGTAGGTCGTCTCACAAATTTGTTGAGCTTTCTAAACGAGGTTACTAAGAGGATGGATGATCGTATTGCTGTAAAAGTCTTCTATCTCGACATTAGTAAGACTTTTGATTCAGTCAACCATAGGCTCTTGCTCCACAAACTCTCCACCATAGGAGTATCAGGGAACCTTTTAAGCTGGATTCGAGCATTCGTTAGCGACCGTTTCTTTACTGTCAGGGTAGATGATACTTACTCCGCAAGTGCGCATGTAACAAGTGGGGTTCCCCAGGGCTTAGTCTTGGGGCCGTTGCTGTTCCTCATCTTCATTGATGATCTAGCCAACCAACTGCGCTCACCCTGTTATATGTTTGCTGACGACGTTTATATTGTCGGTAGGTCGTATAACTCCGATCTGATAAGCGATGTGGAAGCTGTAACAGCATGGGCGGGTAAGTGGGACCTTCCCCTTAACCTAGATAAGAGTCACTTGCTCTCTACACTGGCAGGCAACATGATTGTGTCTACGCCCTCAACTCACACGGAGTTCCGTAGGGTAAAGTCTACTAAGGACCTAGGAATCGTAGTCTCCGCAAACTTTAAGTGGGCTGACCAATGTGCTGCTGCAGCTCAAAGGGCCAGGAGGGAACTCTTTCAACTACGTTCAGCCCTCACTTGCAGAAAAGCTGAGGTGCTGTTGCCCCTCTACAAGGCGATAGTGAGGCCACATTTAGAATACTGTATCCAGGCTTGGAAGCCATATTACCAGAAAGATATAGTGCAGCTAGAAAAGGTACAGAAGCTGGCCACTCGCATGATCGAGGGGTTAGCATAGAGCAATTATGAAAATCGTCTATTAACACTAGGACTTTTCTCACTTAGGAGGAGGCAACTTAGGGGGGATCTCATAGAGACCTTTAAGGTTGCCAAAGGATTAAGTTGTCTCGAATTCGATGACTTCTTTCGGTTCTCTCCTTTGGTTGGTACACGAGGGCACAGTCTCAAGCTAAGTAAACAGCACACCGGGCTCGAATCCAGAACGCACTTCTTTAGCATCCGTATAGTGAACCCGTGAAACTCACTTTCCGCAGAACTAATCTTGGCAACTTTAGTAATTGCGTTCAAACATGGGCTGGACTAACGGTGGCAGGTGTGTAGCGGTTGATCCAACGGAGATTTCACCAATAACAGAGTACGTCTCTGGCTATTGAACGCAATAAACCGGAACACAGTTCGCAACGAATAACAGCATACAAATCCCAGGCAGTCACACACGATATACTTGTCCCAAAGCAGAACACGAGCGCGGCGTGAATCGTATATTCAAATTGTGTACATATTTACATGTATCATTAAAACAAAACAATAATGAAATATGCAGGGTTATTGTAATAAAATATACAATAATGAAAACACCATAATACTCCCTCCCTAGAGCGTTAGAAGAGAGTGAAACGCTCGAAACGAAAATATAGTTAATCAGCGTAGTCTGCAAGGTTTGCAGGCCACCTGACTCTCCGGCCTGATCGAGTTTTGTGAATTGGAGAGGGTGAGTCAGATGATGGAAGAGAGAGTCTACATGGTTGGGTTGATTAGGTCGACTGAGAAGTGGGTGTGGTTGAAGGGAAAAGGTCAACATCCGGGGTACCACTTGGGGTGTGAACGTCTGGAGGCGGTGTTTCGTCGCAGACTGGTTCTATAAAAGCTGCTTTCAATCGATCAATTGCAACAGTATCTTGAGAACCATTTCGTTCGATGACGAAGTATTTGTCACAGCGGCTAACGACTTTGAAGGGACCGGTGTATGGGGCTTGCAGGGGTTTGCGCGTATGATCAGTTCGAACAAAAACAAAAGAGCATGAATGCAAATCACTTGGTACGTAAACGTTACGGGTGTATGGGCGAGTGGGGGTGGCACGTAATTGACGCATGAAGGAGCGTAAGCGATTGACATAGTGGGGAATAGTAATGTCAGGTGCAACGTCAGGGGATGCGATCAATTCACCTGGGAGACGGAGTGGTGTGCCGTACACTAACTCTGCTGCAGAACATCCGAGATCTTCTTTGACGGTAGCACGTATGCCAAGAAGGATCACTGGCAGGTTCTCTGCCCAGTTTTCGGTATTACCATGTGACATCAATGCTGCTTTCAGCTGTCGATCGAACCGTTCAACAATTCCGTTCGCGCAAGGATGATAGGCTGTGGTTTTTATGTGGTTGGAGCCGAGGAGTATAGTCAACTCACGAAAAAGGGTAGATTGGAACTGTGATCCACGATCAGTAGTAATAGTAGATGGAACACCGTAATTACTTATCCAGTATTGTAGAAAGTTTTTCGCTACGGTCTCAGCTGTAATACCGGTAATGGGAATGGCTATAGGCCAGCGGCTGAAACGGTCGACACAAGTTAAAATGTGGGTGAAACCATTAGAAGATAGCCAGAGGACCGACAATGTCGAGATGAACGTGCTGAAAACGTTGGCTTGGTGGAGGAAAAGATCCTGGAGCACTAATAGTATGGCGTTGAACTTTACTGCGTTGGCACTGGAGACAGGCTTTTGTCCAATTTTGAATATCCGCATGCATGTTCGGCCAAACAAATCGATCAGTGATCAACTTACGAGTAGCACGAATGCCGGGATGAGAAGGGAATGAACGTGTTCAAAAATGGATTTCCTAAGTAATTTCGGTACTAAAGGACGGGGATGTTCGTTGGAAAAATCACACAAAACGGTCAAACTGGAGTTGGGAATGAGAATACGTTGGACTCGGAGGGATGACGAAGATTGGTAGTGCTGCATGTCACTGTCATGTTGCTGAGCCTCTGCTAGCTTCGTGAGATCGAAGTTCGATCGACTGAGTGCTGTGAGTTGCATGCGAGAAAATGCCTCGGCAACTGTGTTCGACGAAGCAGATAGATAGCGAATGTCACTCGTAAATTGAGAAATATAGTCAAGGTGACGTATCTCACGTGGTGAATATCTATCAGCTGTGGCGGACAACGCAAAAGTGAGAGGTTTGTGGTCGGTCCAAACAATGAAATCGCGACCTTCAAGCAAATGTCTAAAATGACGAACAGCATAATATATAGCTAACAATTCGCGACCAAATGTACTATAGCGGGTTTGGGCTGGTTGTAGACGACGAGAAAAGAATGCAAGCGGTTTAGTAACATCGTCAATACTTTGCTGCAGGACAGCGCCGACTGCTGCTTGTGATGCATCGGTGGCAAGTGAAAGTGAAGCGTTGGAATTCCTGGACATGTAGCATAACGTAGATGCTTCTTTCAGTGCAGATTTCAATCGCTGAAACGATTCAGCAGCATTTGCATTCATTTTAAATTGTCGTTCTGTTCCGCGTAACAAATCAGTCATCGGTTGAGCGATGTTAGCACAGTTTGGTATGAATCTTCTGTAATAATTAACTAACCCGAGAAATCGACGTAACTGTCGAAGCGAGGTGAAACATGGATAATCATTGATGGACGAAATTTTATCAAGCACAGGGCGAATTCCGTTTTGATCAACATGATGTCCTAAGATTTCGAGGGAAGTGACAGCAAAAAGGCATTTATCCGGGTTAAACCAAAAGGCATTTTTAAAAATTCGAAAAGACCATAGGGTGTGGTAATAGCTGTTTTAGGGATATCTTCGTCGGCGACAGGTATCTGGTGATAAGCACGCACCAAATCTAGTTTAGTAAACACTGTCTTTCCGTGTAATGAAAGTGCAAAGTCATGAATATGGGGAATGGGGTAACGATCGGGAGCAGTAATTCTGTTAAGCGAACGGTAATCACCGCATGGTCGCCAAGCATCCGATTTATTTTTCTCCACCATGTGAAGGGGACTTGCCCAGGGCGATTTGGATGGCCGGATAATTCCCAGTTCGAGCATATGTTCAAACTCTCGTTTCGCTACATCGAACTTCTTTGGAGCCAAACGACGAGGCTTGCTAAACACTGGGGGAACACGGGTCACAATGTGGTATTTAACGTTATGTTTAACGACCGCAGCTTGTGTACAGGGTTTAAAAACTTCGGAAAATTCTTTCAGTGAGTCACTGAACGCAGATGGGATGTCAGGGGTGAGTATACGAATGGTTTGATTAGGGTGTATTGTCTGTGACGTGAGTTACGCGTAGACCACCCGTTTCTTATTCCGATAAATTCAAAACAACGATTGGGATATTCTACGGTACTGTAATTAACAACAATTACAACAAAAATAACTATACAAACCTTAATTGTATAGGAACGTCACAGCAACAATGGAGCCAAATACTCCAGAATCAAATTCAATTCAAACAAGAGACGACCTGATATAAAAATAAGAAGAATCGATTTACCAAAATGTCGTCCAAACTTTCTGTGACAAGCAAAAATGACACTCAAAATAGCGTCCAAATTCAAGCAAAATACTGAAGCCCAAAATGGCAACCAAATTCCGCAACAATGACCGACAATGGCAGAAACAATAAATTAAAACAAACATTTGACTGAAGGCGTGTACAGAAAAGATTTACAATAACAGAAATGATTACAAAAAGAAAAGTTTTATATCAAAATACTGTAGGAAAATTAAACACAAGCAAAATCTATTTCACAAAATTCAGGTTTTGTAACTAGGTTCAAAATAAAAGAAATGTTAAAGGGAAAGGAAGAATTTCAAACTACTTTGAACCTTACACCTCCGACCAAATTCTTTCTAGGGCCTAACTGTACAACGACTGTTCGACGAATACCCTAACGAATTCGGAGCAGCAAATGACTTTATTTAGTGGCGAGTCACTTCCGCCACCTTACATCACCATCATTGGATATTAGTAGCTTTTTATAGAGAATGCGGTTGCAAGCCGCAGACTCATCACATCCTCCGGTGATGCTTCTTGCCTTATAAAGAAGAGTTGTCCTGATCCTTACCCAAGTCACCCACCTCTTGGGACCCTTCTAACAAACATACTTTCCGAATATCACGCCGGATCACGTCATCTCTTGTTCGTATGCTGACCGTTCGTACCAAACCATCATTACTCACTTCCGCTGTCTCAATATTACTAAGCGGCCACGACATTTTCGACAATTCTTCAGACACAACCAATACTACATCACCGGGAATCAAATTGTGACGTGTGTTGATCCATCGTTGTCGTTCTTGTGTCTGTGCGGTGAGAACACTTACATGATTAAAAACTGTCGAACAATCGGTTGGTCCCTGTAGCACCCATCCAAGTAACGTCTTGGTAGCGAATGGCTGCTTTCGACCACTTACGCGTTGTTCAAGCACCCAATGCGCTTCCGGTACGTTACAGCCAATAAGCAAAGTTATTTCTCTCCCCACATTTTCTGAAAACTTCAGATCTTTCAAATGTGCATACCTCGTGCTGATCATATTTGGAGATTTCAGCACTGCTTCAGGTAACTTTGAAACCGTGTAAGCTTCGGCAACATGAATTATTTCATCACTGTCTACCGAATGCACATCGAAACTTAACAACGAACTTTTCAACTTTCGATGAAGACCAAGTGTTGCTATCGACACATCAACTGGCGCACTAGGCATACAAAATTTCTCAACAAAACTCTGCGAGATCAAAGTTGTATCAGAGCCATTATCAAGTAAAGCCACGGCTGGAACAAGTCCAACTGGCGTGTCAATGTTCACTGTCAGGTAGCCTAAGCTTACTGCTGTACTGAGAGCAGTAACACTGCAGTTTATACTTTTCAGTTGCTCATTAGGACGATCATAATGCAGCGAAGAATGGTGTCGTCTATTACAACCTTCAACGGAACAAGTATTCGTAATCTTGCAATCGAATGCCCTGTGAGACCGGCATAAGCAAACGTAACATATTCCATGCTGCTTAGCCATATTCCATCTGGCTTTTACGTCAGCCTCCTGATAAACAGGACAATCTTCTATCTTATGAGGTCCTCTACATTGAAAACATTCAACCAGCATTGGCCTCGGTTCCATCGTAGTCATAAACACCCTTCTTCCATCTGGCATTCTTGGTTTCTCTGATGGCTTCGAAGAGACAGATGTTTTATCTATTAGCATGCCAAATCTGCTCCTGGCAATTCTTGCTCTCCGAGATACGAGCTCGGTCAGACTGGCAAAATCAACTTCTGACCCGTCAGCAAGCATTGTATCCGCTGCGTCAGCCCACTGCTGTTGTAACGCAACAGGGAAGCATTTCACTAATCCTTCCAAAGTTGTGACTGAATTCAAATCAGCGTCACACTTCATTTGCGTCAATGTGATTTGGCAATTTTCCATTTTTATGGCCAAATCAGACAAACCATCGACTTTGTTGGAAAGGCTTCTAGCTTCATCAAGCAACTCCTCTAATGTTGACCTGGCAATTACATGTGGTAGTCCGAACAAATCTTTCAAAATCATCTTTGCCCGCGTATAACCCTCAGTAGGTTGTAACATGACACATGCATCAATTGCTTTTCGAGCCTTGCCCCGACAATAATTCATCAAATACAACAGTCGCTGGCCTGGATCCATGAGCCTCGACTCAATGTAACATTCAAACTGTTTCAGGAACTTCCAATAGTCTATTGGATTACCGTCGAAGTAGGATAATTCTACTTTAGGCAATCCCATACTCATGTTCATCGCTGGTTGCAAATAGCTTAACGCCGAGTCTAACCCTTCAGGTTTGCTACTTGTACCGGCGATCATGTTTTCTTCTCCAGCGACTCCTCGCCGTTCATTTGTCAAGCGCTCTATCGTTGATCTAGCAGCATCTAAATCGCGCTTTAATTGCAACACTAGTTGAGAACTCGCAATGCTATCTCTATCATCATCGTTTTCCTTAGAAGCTATCTTAGAAGATATCTTAGGCATACTAGATGAAATATACACAATGTTCCAAAACGACAAAAAATAAATAAAAAGGGGACGTCACCAAAGTTGTGAACAGGGATTGACTGTCAAAAGTTCAATGTCACGACGATCGGGGGGTTCTTCGCCAATTTTGCTCAATATAGCTTCAATTGAACGAACCAAAATGCGTATTTTCTCCGGTTGAGACAAATACTGTACCAGTCAGAAGACAAGTTGTGATGCGAATCCAATTGAAACGATCCAACTTGAGCACAGAAACCGAATTGATGCAATTCACGAATTGAGTACTTCTCGCCAAGTTCGAGAAGAATCAAATTCCAAATTAAGTACTGTATTGTCTGTGACGTGAGTTACGCGTAGTCCACCCGTTTCTTATTTCGATAAATTCAAAACAACGATTGGGATATTCTACGGTACTGTAATTAACAACAATTACAACAAAAATAACTATACAAACCTTAATTGTATAGGAACGTCACAGCAACAATGGAGCCAAATACTCCAGAATCAAATTCAATTCAAACAAGAGACGACCTGATATAAAAATAAGAAGAATCGATTTACCAAAATGTCGTCCAAACTTTCTGTGACAAGCAAAAATGACACTCAAAATAGCGTCCAAATTCAAGCAAAATACTGAAGCCCAAAATGGCAACCAAATTCCGCAACAATGACCGACAATGGCAGAAACAATAAATTAAAACAAACATTTGACTGGAGGCGTGTACAGAAAAGATTTACAATAACAGAAATGATTACAAAAAGAAAAGTTTTATATCAAAATACTGTAGGAATATTAAACACAAGCAAAATCTATTTCACAAAATTCAGGTTTTGTAACTAGGTTCAAAATAAAAGAAATGTTAAAGGGAAAGGAAGAATTTCAAACTACTTTGAACCTTACATAGGGGAATCGCAGGAATTACCAAAGGAGTTAATGTTTGTCAAATTATCAATAAGCTTTCGTTTAGCTATATTGACTGAAAGATGAAAATGTGAGAGGAAATCTGCTCCCAGAATCGGTACTTTGACATCAGCCAGCGTGAAAATCCATCGAAAGTCGCGTCGTAGACCCAATTCGACAGAAAGTGATCTTTGACCGAAAGTGGAAATTTTCGTGCCGTTTGCCGCCTGCAACGTCATTGACGAAGAACTCTTGCGTTCCTTAGTGGATGGTGGGATAACGCTAATCTCAGCACCAGTGTCGATGAGGAATCGCATTTTAGTGGCCCGGTCGTTAACGTAGAAAAGTCGGCTTTGAAGGGTGCCAGACAGAGCTGCTGCGTCTACTGTCTGGCTTCGCGGTCCGTTAGAACGACTAGTAGATCGTTTCTTGGGCTGACGAGGATGATGATTTCGTGAGTTACTACGAGATTGTGCGATGTTCTGTACTTGCAATGACAAGGAATTGAACATAGATTTTAACTCTTCAAAATCATTCTGGACAGGAATGCTTTTATGCGTGTCAGTGGTGTGTTTGACGTGCGACAAGGTAACGCTGTGCGAGATGTCGTGAACTTCGTCTGCAATGCGTGCCAAGTGCTGGAGACTGGTGTGCTTGTCCATAATGGCTAAGACTTTGCGGACGTCGTCTGTGAGACTCTGCTGCCATAATTCACGAATGATCTTGTCATCAACAAGCTTGTCTCCTGGTAATTGAAGCATGTGTCGCAGGTGTTGTGATGGAGTGTGATCACCCATTTCTAAACCGGACAAAAGTTTCCGTAGGTTTTGCTCGTCAGTAGATGAAGTACGTGAGATAATGGCATGTTTAAGTGCATCGTACGGATTATCAGCAGGGCGGTTGTAAATTAAATCAGCAACCTCCTTTGCGACTGACGATGGCAACATACCAACTACACGATTATACTGGGATCGTTGAGTTTTTACGTGGTAAGACTCGAAAAGTGCTTCGATCTGTGCGAACCAGAGGCGAGGGTCGTTCATACCAAAAGAGGGAAGACTAAAGTGCGACATAGTGTCGGTAGAAATGTCCTCAGATGGCGTATCAGAAAATGCTGATTTAAGATCCATTTAGTAAATGAAAAATATATATGACAGCAAAATCAAAATAACTGGGAGTATTATGATACGAACGAAAATTTCAAAAAGAAAAATGTTCGGGGCTCACCAATTTGTAGCGGTTGATCCAACGGAGATTTCACCACTAACAAAGTACGTCTCTGGTTATTGAACGCAATAAACCAGAACACAGTTTGCAACGAATAACATCATACAAATCCCAGGCAGTCACACACGATATACTTGTCCCAAAGCAGAACACGAGCGCGGCTTGAATCGTATATTCAAATTGTGTACATATTTACATGTATCATTAAAACAAAACAATAATGAAATATGCAGGGTTATTGTAATAAAATATACAATAATGAAAACATAGGTGCTCTTCCCGGAGCATTACCATTAAGACTAAATCCCTCATTTTTATGATAAAAAACACAAAAATATTCGAAAAACACTTTGATACACGAAAAAGAGTTTCTTTTTCATTTTTTCGAATTTGTGGAAATAAACTTCTGTCCGTCGTCTTTTCATTCGATTGGACATGCAACATGCATAACTCTCTCACCTTTCGATGATTAGATATCTCCCATCTTCCATTCACAGTTACACACGCCTGTGTTACTTGCGAATCAATCCTGGTAGTGGTGGGTGTTTTCAAGCACACTTCCGAAAGAATCTGGGCACTCGTTTCGACTTGGTCGACTATCGCCCTGTGATACTGATACTGATACTAAATTGGTGAGGGGAGTTTTTCTGTTGCATCCCGATTCACGTCTCTTCCCGCTTCTTCTTCAGGCGTACGTCAGGCCACACCTGGAATATGCCATTTCTGTCTGGAAACCATGGTTGAAGCGTGACCAGCACGCGTTGGAAAAACCACAGAGACGTTTTACCAAGCTTGTCAAGGGGCTTGGCCTCGCCAGCTACCAAGAACGTCTAACAACACTGAGATTGTTTCCAACGGATTACCGTCAACTCCGAGGCGATCTGATTCTTACGTATCGGATATTGACGGATGAAAATCACCCATGTAGGCGAATGCTAGAATTGGCACTGCCCTCTGGAAATCGCGGTCATCCTCTCAAGCTAGCGCATCGGCACAGTAGACTGGACTGCCGGAGACAATTCTTCGCCATTCGGATTACTCGTGCTTGGAATTCCCTGCCCCATTCTGTCGTTTCTGCCCCATCTCCCACTATTTTTAAAGAACGCATTGACATTCATTTCTATAACGAATTGCACAATTTTTAATCATAATTTTGCTATTATGATCTCTGTGATACTGCACCATTTTTTCTCTCTCCACAGCGTTTACTTCCCACTCAATACGAATTACTTTTCTCCTCTCTGGACTGTGGAAATTTTTCCCGACCCAATGTGTTAACTATCCTGTGGTTATTCTATTAAGCTTGTAGCTTTTATTTCCACAATAAACTATTAACTATTGACTATTGACAATTGACTATTACTCTCATACAAGAAGATATTTGTGAAGATATTGTTTGGAGTGGTGGACGCTCTTCTGTGGCATACCACCAAAAGAAATCTGGACGCTCGATCGGCTCGTTAGCCACATACAGTCCTGTGCAAATTGAACTGAACTGAACACCACGAGGCCACGGCGCAATTTTTGGATTTGCTACCTCTTGTAAGCATTCGGTGTCAAAATGTTCAAAAAAATGTTTGGTCAGACGAAGAAAAATGATAAAGACCAAGCAATGAACAAATTAAAACAAACTCAGGAATTAATACTCAAAAAGTCGCAATTTTTAGAAAAGAAAATCGCAGAAGAACATCAATTAGTTGTAAAATATGGAATGAAGCAAAAAAATTGTAATTCTGATACCTCAATTCATATTTTGTAGTGGCATTAAAAGCACTCTCACACAAAAAGAGGCTAGAAGCACAATTACGGAAGTTAGATGGAACATTGACCATCATCGAAGAGCAGATGCATAACCTGGAGAATGTTGATCTGAACGTTGAAGTTTTCAATGTCTTGAAAAGCTCTTCATCTGCTATGAAAACTGCAAACAAAAATACGTAAAAAAACTCAATATTACCCAACTTTCAGGTCAATTGACGATGTACATAAAGTAATGGATAGCATTGCTGAACAGCGTGAAATAGCCAATGAAATTTCCGATGCTATATCCAAACCCGAACTCTTTGGAATTGAATATGACGAAGACGAGCTTCTTGCGGAGCTAGAAGTAAGATTTTTAACTAAATTATATTTGCTGATGAAAAATTTATCATGTTTCGTATCGCATTTTTGTAGCATTAGTTCAGTTCTTCTCTTTGATAGTCGACTGATCAATAGTTCAATAGTGTATTACGGTATAAAAAGCTAAGAGCTTGTACAAACCGCAGGATAGATAGAGCGGTGGGTCGAAAAAGCAAAGAGAGAAATGTTTGAGTTTCCAAGGCCTAATAGCGGGCCTCATTCGCGTTTAGCCTGCACCATCAATGGATTTTTGTGGCATTTGGACAGGTAGGGCGTCAACCCGGGACACAGCTACCCATCACATCGTCCGGAACAGGGTCAGTTGAAAGTGCGTGTATACGGACTTCCGATACTGGGATCTGGAAGAGCAATGAAACTGACAAAGTGTTAGTGGGGTTGTGAGGAAAATGCAAATGGCACAGAAAGAGAACTTACCGTTGCCACGAGCTAGTGAGTTTTGGGGAAAAAATGCGGTAGGGTTTGTGAAAAAAATTGAAAATAGTGTTTACGGGGTACTTGTATCTTGGGAGTGGGAGATTTCATGGAGGTGAGAATCGAGGAGACCTTTGAATGAACCGAGAGAAGCGACCTCAAAAAGCGTGCCTGGAAGCGTGTTCCACTGACTGCATATTCTCACAGAGAAAAAGCTGCGTCGACATTTAAGCCTGCTCTGTTGATGTAACAGTTTGAGCTCATGTCCTCGGAGGTTAGTGCTTGGAGAGTGAACGAATAGGGAGTTGCATGGATGGGAGGGGTCAGTCAAGATCCGGTGGGTAAGTAACATGTCACCGCGGTGAAGACGGTAGGTAACGGAGAATATATCTAAACTGCGTAACCTTTCCTCGTAAGACATGTTGTGCATACCACGGACAAGCTTTGTCGCACGTCGCTGGGCTTTTTCGAGAAGGGACACGTCTTTGCATAGCCAAGGCTGCCAAGCCTGTACTGCGTATTCCAAGTGTGGACGGATGTAGACATTCAGCAGTGTCGGGAATAGAAACCGGTCAAACCTGTCTAAAGCGCGGCGAAGTAAGCCAGTGTTGCGATTGGCTACTGCTGCCGCTCGTTCGCATTGCGTGGTGCAACCGAGATCGTGCTGGATGATCATGCCGAGATCCTTTTCTTGTCGAACACTGAAGTAATGTTGAGCCCAAACTGTAAGCAACCGTATCTGAGTGTCAGATGGGGAGAACGCTACACTTGGAGGTGTTAAATGGGAGATGATTCCTCAAAGACCAGCTGTGTAAACGATCTTAGTCATCTTGTAGGACGTGTGAATCCCTTGGCGATTTGAGTGAGCGCCAGATTTTGACATCGTCCGCAAATAGGAGGAACGGCGATTCAATGTTTTGGCCAATATCATTGATGAAAATGATGAAGAGTCGGGGACCAAGCACGGAGCCTTGTGGCAGACCACACTTGATTGGGAAGCGGGCAGAATAGCAGTCACGCACACGAACACAGAGGGAGCGGCCGCGAAGAAAGTACTTCATCCAGGACAATAAGGATGACCCAATGCCACAGGCAGCGAGTTTAAGTAAAAGAATGTCGTGGTCGACGCGGTCGAATGCCTTGGAGAAATCCAGAAATACTGCATCGACACCGATGCCTTCGTCCACAGACTTCGTCCAGGCATCCCGTGCGAGAAGCAAGTTGGAAGTGCATGAACGGTTGGCGCGAAAGCCGAGTTGTTATGTGATTAAAAGTCGATTTGTTTCCAGATGTGAAACAAGGTGGTCAGAGATTATGCTTTCCATGACTTTAGAAATGACTGACAACAGCACAATGGGGCGATAATTTGCGGGTTCCGACCGGATACCGCCTTTGAAGATAGGCGTGATAACACCTTCTTTCCAAGCTTGGGGGACAGTGACGGAGTCCATACAACGTTGGAAATACGTGGCAAGTAGATTAGATATGTGCAATGCGGCTACTTTCAGGATCATAGGGTGGATGCCGTCGAGTCCTGGTGAAGAGTATTGCCGTAGACATGAAATCTTCTTGTGGACCGCATCAGGGGTAAACATTATTTCTGGCATTTCCTGTCCGTCATGTGAGGGAGAAGAAAAATGGGAGGAGTTTGTAGAATAAATAGGGTTGAAAATTGGGGCGTAGCGTTCAGACAACAGGTTTGCAGCTTCCGAGGCTGTTGAGGTGAGACCGTTTGCGCTGACTAGGGATGGAATTCCAACTATAACTACTCGTCTTTGATTCACAAATTGGAACAAGCTTTTTGGGTTATCCAAAAACTTGTTACAGATGTGCATTTCATACTGGCATTTGTCCTGCCGGCTGAGAGATGTGCAACGATTCCGCAATGACTTATAAATGTCCCAGTCAGTTCTATTTCGTCCTGTCTGGTAACAACGCTGTGCTATGGCTTTGCGTGTTCGGCTGCGAAGGAATGACCTGGGGTTCTTCCGACGGATGGGCTTTTCGTGGCTCGCAAGACGTAGCAGCGCGTGCCACTGAGTCAAAAACGTGGTCCATGCCAAATCGATCTGGTCAATCATTAAGAAATCCCATGAATTGGCTACGACGAGTTGGTGGAACAAGCCTAGATCAGTAATCCAGCGGCTCTTAGGACAGGGTTCGTTGAAGTAATCCATGAAAGAGACAAAGGTGAATGTCAAGACAACATGATCGCTGTTGCCCAAGGGAGGGTTAGACGAAAGTTGTTCAATCATTAATTCTTCGTTGGTGATGATGAGGTCCAGAAAGGATGGTGTATTTGTGCCCCGAAACCGAGTATCTTCGTGAACATGATTGTATAATCGATAGGTTGCCAATATTTTGGACAATGCGGTGGCGAATGGGTGGGAGGCATGTTCGCCATAAAGGCATGGGACAGTTAAAGTCGCCCATTTTCAGTATGTGGGAGAATCTTTATTTAAAGCATGTCGAAGTGATGACAGAAGTGAGGAATCGAGAAGTGGGGTATTACTGTGAGATCTATAAACAACTGCAATCAGGAGAAGACTGTCTTGCTTGAGTGGGATTTGGCACCAAAGAACATCAGAGTCAACCAACGCAGGGTCAGATAACTGTTCGCAGCGAAGCGATTTGTGATGATAGAACAGCACTCCACCTCCTCTTGTTGTGCGGTCGCAGCGAAGTAATGACATGTTTGGAAGGGTGAGTTCCGTATCATGAACTGCGCTTGATAACCACGTATCGGTAACGGCTATTAGGTCCCATGAGCACAGGGAATGGCGGTAACGTAGTTCCGGGAGTTTGTTCAGGAAACCAGCAGCATTTGTGTAACAGCATGAAAGGCTGCGTGATTGTAGAGTATGCAGTGTGGTGATAGGGTGTGCAGTTATTCCGCCGATCTCACTGAAACCGGCTGCGGGGAGTTTTTTGAAGCGGTCGTGTGATGTTCGTCAGCATACTGATTTGTGCTGGGTATGACTGATGGTTGCGGACGAGGTCTTGGTTTGTCAACTGCGGAGCGAAGACGGACCTCTGTAGGTGCAAAGCGTTTATTATCATACCACAAGCGCAAGGCAGTATTAATCATATCTTCGGGTTGGAAGGTAATTTTCAGAATACGGGGGGCATTACCCTTGTAGCGTTATCTGTCTAGGCCTGGGCAACCTGACAGTATTTTAGCCCACATGCAGTCTCTGACTGTGCGGCACTTTGCCTGGATCAGGCTTGTGCTTTCATACATACCCTTGTAGCTGGAGGACGTGGGAAGGCGTTTCACGGCAGTCGTCAAAGTTCCGTGAATTTTGCTGAGTTCTTGGATGTAGCGCCACTGAGAACAGTCGTGTAGAGTGTTCTTAGCTAAGTCATCATCTTTAAGTTCAGGCACACCGTGGACAAAAATGCTGCGTTTATCGTTCGCCGATTTCCAATCGTAGCCTTCTTGCTTTTGCATCTGCCTCTGAGGCCAAGGAACGTCTGGAAAAACACGAATAGGCAAATTTGAATTTCGGAGAAGGTGGGCAGAGAGCAAGACCTCTTCAACCTTCTCCGGGGAGTCAAGGGTGATTCTGGGTAGACGTAGGGCATCCGCGTGAGGCGATTTTGTTTGTCTGGAAAGACGTACTAAAGAAACCGGGTCTACATCAAGTTTCAGTTTCTCACAGAGAGCTCGCCATTGTTGCACATCATCTTGCCTGCGTGCTTGAAAGCATGGAGATACACTTTCCGGCACATTTGTGCATACAATGGTCAGGGATCGCGTGTTCTTGTGATTGGCTTTTGGAGCTGCAGGCAGTTTCCCAGCGTTGTTTGGTTTTGGCTTTACCTGTGAAGTAGTGTGTGATTTTGTTGATCGAGTCACACTTGGCACTACCAAATCATCCTTAGAACTTGTGCAAGCATGTGGGGAGTCCGTTTCCAGTAGAGACTCGAGGCGTAGTAGTCTGGTGACAATAGCACAAAACGGGTCTGGAAGTGATGATATGGAAGCGTTAGCTGTTACCTCGGCGTAAGTAGTTTTCTTAGGGGGATCCTCAGCTGGTTTCGGGTTCGATGATTCGTTGAGATCAAAAGATGTAGGTGTTTGTCTACTGCGTTTATCGGCAAGTTTGTCCCTTCGATGCCGGGCTCTACAAGCAACGCAGAAGAAAAATATCTCTTCATTTGTTTGCAGTTTCAAAGAATCGTAAAACGACTTCGCGAGTTTCGTGCATCGCAGGTGCTGCCAAGCATCACAGCGATCACACTGTATGGCAGTGAAGTATAGTTTTGTCAAGCAGATATAGATTGAAAGCAGAAGTATTCAATACCCGGAAGTCAGGTTTTATTCACTTCAGAATGACAGTATGAGAGCTAAAATGGAAAGAGAGAGACGTGAGTAAAAGTAGGGTAGCAGATGTGCACAAAGGCAATGTCATATTCACAACATTCTCCCCGGCCAGAATGTTCTATCTAGATTTCTCTGTTCCGCAATACATAAGGCCTGGTACGTTGTTGCTGAACCACCAATTTTTGGGCATTTTCGGAAAGCATCCCGGAGTCCAATGTGGCAGTATCCTGGTCAGAACGCTGGTTCCGTGTGGCATGCTCGTCATACAAATGAATTTCATCAGGAGCGTTAGTAGAAAAATCTCCTTTTGGTGCTAACTGGCGTGTAGACACTGTGTCCTCGCGTCCAGTCGGGAACCGTACATGCGCATACTGAGGATTGCATTCGATCAGTTGTACTTCGTCTACCAGGGGGTCAAATTTAGATGCTCGGTAATTGCGTTTCATAAGCAAATCTGCGGAATCTGACAACCATGGCGGGAGACTTCTATTTGGAGTCGATCGTCTGGTGTATTGAAAGAGGCGCTCATGTGGGGTCGAATTGGTTGCAGTGCAAAGGAGGGACCTTACGGAGTGTAAAGCATCTAATAAGACGCTCTCCCATCGATCGGTTGATAAGTTTCTCGTTTTCTTTTATGACATCCATGATACGCTGGAAACTGGAAACACCGTTTGTAACACCGAAAGGTATTCGACAAAAAAGATATAATTTGCCATAAGCCTCGAAAGCGGTGAACTTTTTTTCATCATTGTGCAGGGGTATTTGATGATAAGCACTCAGCAGATCTAAAGTACTGAAGTATTTGTACTGTGAAACTTTTTCAATCATTACGTCTATACGTGGAAGAGGATATGCATCCAGCTGGGTGTACCGATTTATAGTTTGACTGTAGTCGACAACCAGACGTTTCTTATGACTTCATTCGTCGTGACCAAGACCTGGGCTCTCCACGGAGAGACCGACGGTTCGATGATCCCTTCATCCAAAAGACGCTTGATTTCTGAACGTATGAACTGTTCGTCCGGGACAGAATGTCGTCTGGATTTCGTTGTTATCGGTTTGCAATTTTTCGAGAGATGATTGAAGAGTATCGGGGGATCAACGTTAGCAGCGGTTAACCCACAAATAGACACAGGTGGTAGAGCACCTCCAAAAGGAATTTCCACCTTTTGATGCAACTTCAAAAAGTCATGACCCAGAAGAACATCTGAACATAGATTCGGGAGTACCGAGAATTTGATGTTGTGATAGGTAGAACCATTGATTGAGACTGAGAGAAAACAATGACCGTCCGTATAACTGGATAGTGATGTGTTGGCCATTGTTATGAGGTTTTTTGATTTAGTTACTTTGAGAGAGTTTCGAAGCACAACTGGAGTTGAAATATAGCTTTCGGAACTTCCCGTATCGATCAGAGCCTCGAGCTTTATCCCGTTTATGTACAAAGGAATCACAGCTTTGGATAAACTTTCCGGAGCTGATGTTGAAGCAAGAGCTGAGATGGTGGAGTTAATCGCGCTGGGCTTCGTCTTGCGGGAGGACAGGCAAACAGACTGAAAATGACCCTTTTTGCCACAGGCTTTACAAGTTGCATCACGAGCGGGGCACTTAACATTCTTGAAGACATACGGACGCTAATAATCTCGTTCTGATGGAAGGGAGACTTATCACACATTTTTAATATGGGTATGATAACCGATTCGCCCCAACTCTGAGGGGCTGATTCTGACAACCACACTTCACGGAGGAGATCGCCTAATGTGCTGATTAGGACTTGGCCACCTTCTTTGAACAAAACAGACGGTATGTCATCAGGGCCAGCTGCTTTGAATCGTTTCATGGTTTCGATACATGCTTTAATTTCTTAATCATTAGGGGGATATACGCTAACAGTCCAAGGATCACACTGCTTCAAATGAGGGGATGATTCGGTTGCAGGCGACCAGCTGAATTGTTCTTCAAAATGTTCGGCCCAGCGTGAGAGGCAGCAATTCTTATTAGTGATGAAAGTACCGTTTTTTTTCGGCGACAGTCTCACTCACTCCTTTTTTCGTAGGCCCTGTCGATCGAATAAGTTGGAAGCGGTTTCGCACTTTACCCGCATCATGTGCTATTTCCATTTGTTCGACCTTATTTAGCCACTACTTTTCTCTCTCTAGTCGAAAGCTCCGTTTATGTTCATTCCGCACGCGTCTACGCTCTGTATTGTGTCCAGGACCATGATTTATTTGGCGTCGCTGGTGAAGAATTTCTATAGAGCCCTGTGAAATCCAGTGGGACTTTTGTGTTGATTGTGTAGACTCACTGGCTGTTATTGCGGCGGCTCACATAATCCCTGCTATTTTCTTCCACCCTTCATCGACAGTTGCACGCAGAGCAACTGGGAGTGAGTTACTCAAGGTGGTCCTATAAATTTCTTGAACTGCAGGCTGAGAGAATTTGTCGACCGCAATGCGTTTTCCATCCGAAGGCTTTGTACCGGAGAACTTTAACGAGAACCTACATCGCACAAGAGCATGATTTGAATCTATACAGGTATTCCAAAAGGAGCGGCAGTCCTCAATGCAACCTCTCCAGCGAGCACTTATGGCGATATGGTCGATTTGGGCCGAAGGTTGGCTTCCGTTCGGCGAACGCCATTTGGCACATTGACATCTTTTATAGCGAAAGGAAGTGCTGCTAATGAATAATCGAGATTTTGTACAGAATTGTATAAATCGTTCACCGTTATCTGTGCGCTGGCCTTCAAGACCAAACATGCCACCTAATTGTGATTCAGATGCATCTAAGCGACCCAGTCTGGCATTCATATCTCCCGCTAAGACAACGATATCTGAGCTTTTTGCACGTCGCAAAAGAGCATAAAGCTCGTCGTAGAAAGCGTTCTTCTCGTCGTCGGAATTGGTGTTAGTCGGAGCTTAAGTTGCTACAATAAACAAGCATATCTGATTAGAAGATTTTGAGTTGGGTCTAATATTAGTGGTTAGTATAACTGCGCACATTCTGTAATTATAAAAAACTCCAATCATTTAGGTACGATTCGGCACGTGAATTTTGCACTATACCAACATTCTCAGAATCACCGGAGCAGCACAATAAGTAACGAATCAAACGGTTTGGGGCAATAAGTTAAGTAATTATAGACAAAACATATAAGTGCCTTTCTGATCGCAGCAAAAATCAACAGTTGAACTACATTAGGTAAGTGCGGGTGCATGGATGTGCAATCGTGCAGTACTTCTGTGCTATGCTGCTTACTCTTTGCTAAATTGATCGGCCACCAATAGTGAGCTGCGTGATGAAACACACTGGAGTCTAAATGCATTTTCTATTTTCTTTCCCATATCTGTCTAGGCCTGGGCAACCTGGCAGTATCTTAGCCCACGTGTAGTATGTGCGGCACTTTGCCTGGATCTTACTTGTGACATCATTCATTCATTCATTCATGATAAGAGCGGAGACTGGACCTTAGCGTGGTACGATGGTTTGTGTACCTCCATCAAGCTATACTGTATTATGTCCTTCGGGCACTACAGAGCTACTCATACCACGAAGGTCGATGGATAGATGTCAGACGAACTCAGTTTCAGCCCACTGCCATGTGGGCTCTTTAGCCAAAGGCTGTGGTCGAGAATCCCACATACCACCATGACAATCACAAAGAAATCCTATTCTATAATGCATCGGCCGTCGCGCACGATAAATCAGCCAGCCTTACCTACTACATACAGCTCGATGTATAAGCAGAAACAAGCTACTGCTGGCCATACTCTTTAATCTTTTTCTGTACCATCTACTTCCCCGCTTTTTATTTCTTATCCTTCAGCGTCCAGTATCATAGCTTGTGCTGATGTCGCTCTACTCTTCCACAACACTTCATTAAATGCTTGTTTATCTGCGTTTTACTTATGTATACATACCACCCACTCACCCTTCTACAAATTCTAAGATTGTATTCTGTCCTGGTTATATGGCAGTTAAGCATTTGGTACTTGCTACTGGTGTACTAGTTTTTTCCATGTGCAATACTGCCGCTGATAATAATGGCATTTAATTTCGACCCCTTGGATTCAGATTAGTAAACCAAATTCTCCAGTTATATTTACACATGGCTCGCTGCGGGTAAATTAATGGGTTTGCAGAAGTTATCCGTATTTACGCGCTTTTTTGCACAATTCACAGCCGTTTCTGTGTTGTTACAACTCGATAGATAGTGGAAGTTCGATAAGGTACGCATGTCTCAAACCAGAGTAGAAATGACGAAACAAAGCATGAATTTCGAACCGAGTGGTACTAATAGTACTATTTATTTTATTTTTATTCTATTTTCTGACTCATATCTGTCTGGGCCTCGGCATCCTGGCAGTATCTTAGCTCATGTGCAGTCTCTGACTGTGCGGCACTTTGCCAGGATCAGGCTTGTGTTTTCATACCATACCATACTAGTACTAACAACTTGTTCGATCGTATGTCCGCTCATGCAAATATAGTTCAACCCAAGGGTTTGAACCAAATATTCATATTTAGATGCTTTTCCTTCAAAAGTTAACCTATTCTGAGCTCTTATAAGCAATCGATTATAAATTAAGATGAAAACAATATTTAAACATGCTATCCACAGGGTTCGTGTATTTTATTTGTCCGCTCATCTAATAATCATAGTCGTGAAATTCGTGCGTTCGCTATTTTGGTATTTAATTTCCCCACTTGGTGTATGCAAACAGCACGAAACCGCTCGTAGGTTGTCTGTGATTGAATACTTTGCAAATAGTGTTATTTCACGACTACTATTAAAACTATGTAATTATCAATAAATGTTGTTGAACAGGTTGGTCAAACATCCTTATCCATTTGTGGTTTGAAGTTCAGCTGTATGTACCATTTATAAAGTATTTCCAGAATGCTTATCCTGTTCCTGATGTCATTCCTCGTGTGTGCATTGCGCACACAACCGGTCGCGGTGTGTGTATGTTGTGAAAGGCCATGCAAATGTGCACATTAAAAAAACTAGGGTTACCCATCTACATATGTTTATTTGTAGGTAGTCGTACAGTACTTCTGTGCTGTGCAACTAACACCGTGCTAAATTAATTTGCCACCGCTAGTGAGCTGCATGCGGAAACACGCTGGAATATTACTACCATTGGTATTTTCCTCTTAAATATTTATCTAGGCCCGGGCAACCTGGAAGTATCTTGGCCCATCTGCAGTCCATGACCGTTCGGCACTGCCTGAATCAGGCTTGTGCATTCATGCATACACGTAAACATTGCAATAAGTTGTGCCAGCTTGTACTTGAAGATTTAATGTATGGCAAGTGCTTTTTAAATTGTGAAAGATTGCAGCGGATCTCTACCACGCATCACTGTTTCTGAAGTCAATCTAAAACTAGTGAATAGCTTGGTTTAACTCGGCAGTTGTCTTTATACTGAGCTTGTGGTAAGAACGAAATCATATATGTACAAAAGCAAGCCAAGTGTTTGCTGACCTTTGCTATTTATGGTGATGGTGCGATGTTTAACTTCATGTGAGACGTCGAGTATACAACGCAGTCTTACGTGCTAAGCTTTCACGTGGTTACGTTATCCATATGAAGTATTACTCGCATTCGTTGGTGGCATCCTCTTACTGACATAGATATCTGACTCTAACAATAGGACCAAAAGGCCAAGAACTGAAGGAAATGTCAATCCTAGCTTCTGGTGTTTTTGCGTAGTTTTAGGATATTGCTCTTCGTTGCTTTCTATACCGCGTCTTATTTTCTGTCCTGGTAGAGACTAAAAATACTGTCTGGTGCCCAGTTAGTTATGTAACGCATGAAGTGGTTTATCGTCGCGCTAGGTCCAATAGGAATTTTTTTTCTTTGGAGAAGGCCAAAAAGGTTTGCCGTTTTGGCTGGAAACCGTAAACGGACTGCAGATAAATGTGTGGTGATAATGCACTTTATTGGCCGTTTCAATCAGGTTATTCCAATTATTTAAATATTTCATGTGCATGCTTTCTTTTATGTTTTTGCTAATCTGCTTTTCCTGCTTCTTATTGCTTCTAGACCTGCCCTCATGATTATTTTGATTAATCTCATCTCGAAGTGCGATTTTGTGGTACATGGGTTTGAAAAACCACAGGTTGTGATATACAATTTGACGAAAAACTCTAGAATTATCATTATTGGGTTTCGAAGAACTTGAAAGAGATTTCAACCTGATAGAAAAAGGACCTTCTTTGAACGGATAAAGTTTGTACCCCAAACACAAGTCCCGACAGAGTAAACACTGCATGTAGTCATCCGTCTAAACGCTGCTTAAATACCAAGAATCCCGGGGCACTGACTACTGCTGCAGACAGTGTGTTCCAGGGTCGATAGCAAGGTTACTGCAGTTAAGATGCTTAGATTATTGAAACGGTTTGAGATAAGGCCAATGTTAATGAACAATATGAAACATACACAAAGGGTGTTAATATGGGTGTTCAACACCTGCTATGCACATAAGGATAAGGTGATCACTCAGACAATACGATATAAAACGAACACAGCACAAATTCAGACGTTTTCTGTGCTGCATGCGCGTGAGCTTCGAAGCAATGCGCTCTGGTCACTCCGATCGATGTACATCTCTGTTGTTGCGGTTTCGATGTGCTGTATGATTATTACAGTGGTTGACGTACGTAGGTTCTCAGGTGATTGGCATAAAATTATGGAGCGCTTTATTTTAAATGGGGTCCTAAAATGGTCGAGGACCTGAAGATTTCTTCTGCGAATATTGTTTTTGCATCTAGTTAGAGAAACTCTAATTTGGTTAGTAATCTGTTGTTGTTGATTATCTGATTGTTTTGCATATTGCTTCTATAGTTATTATATTGCTGGCACATAATGAAATTGCATCTTACTGAATTTTAGCGTGAGTGCATGGAAAATCAAATGCTCGATGTCGGTTCCGTATCAGATTTACCCGAAGTGCCCGCTACCACCCCCCTACCGTCTACCTCGAAAACCAAAGTATCCGACGGTATGTGATTTATTTTCGCTTCATAGTTTGATCTCTCACTTGAATTTCGTTCGTTCAGCTATATGAAAGATAATGTTTTGTACAAACAAAATTTCAAGGGGTTATGCATATTCGTTATCCTGTTTGACGTACTTACGCAGTTGTCTTAACACCGTGAATCAGAATGTCAGCTGCCTTCATAGCGACTTAATGAATACTCCTTCCAATATAGCATTCAAAGAATTCACGCAATAGTTGATTATTATAGCTACTGCTGTACGTGTTGCTGCAAAGTAAGCTTATCGTAATGCCGTCTCTTGCGAAAGGTATTATCTGATCTTGTCCCCTATGGTTAATATAATTATCGTATGTATGTATGTATTTATTAAATTACAATCATGGATCCAGGCAGTGAGACTCCAGCATGCAGCCGACTACCGTTGGCTGATCTGTTTAGCACAGTGTAAGCTTCACAGCACAGAAGTATTGCACATCCGTGCGTACACAAGGTGTTATAATTATTTCGTTGCACGGGCTTCTCGTTAAAACAAAACTACACTTTAATAAATAACGCAGATGCGCTATTTTTATCGATGTAGGTTTCCCCGTTAGGCCGTACATGTTGTGAATCTTAGCTGATTGATTGTATACCTCCATGTGAAGTGAATGTATTAAGTCACTCAAAAGGCTCATGTAGCTGGTCCTGATGGACCTTTTCCATCAGACATAGGTAACCGAAATCCTCCTCTGTGCATTAGAACATGTATGATCATGCTCATTTTCTAACTTGCTTAATTAATTTAACCTCAAACGAATTCCCTTTACACCCGCGATTACATGGCTTCTTGGCCTACAGCACATGACACCCGTCCTTACACACCGTATCACATATTCACTCTTCGGCATACCACAACACATCGCCACACTTATAAGCTGCATATCGTGGCAAATTTTCTGTTTTTAAGTGCCTTATTCTACAAAGGTGTTTTGTAAAATTACGTGAACACGTTTCGGCACTGTATCACTATAGTTCTTGACGTATTAAGGTGGGCTATAGGCCATCAACCAACTTTCTTACGGCTATTACTTTCCGAATTGTATGTTCGATTTTTTCATTTTGTTCAATTTTCAATTGACGCTGTAATGCAGACACCCACATTGAGTATCAGTTAGCACGTGATAAAAATCTTTGATTTAGATTCCTATACTATTTCGGGCCAAATATGTAATATTATACCATCATTTGGAATGCACTTTGTATCTGTTAAGTTCAAAATTACCATTTTACGAAATGGTAGACCATAATCAATGTATTGTGGTGCTCACATCCCCATCCCTTACATACCACAACCGGTTTCTGTCTGTTTGCCGTCATCAGTTGGAAACAGTAAGATCAGGTTCAGTAGTCTATAAAGTTCTTTTCGACTACCATGTGGACCTTTTTACACCGAAATATAATGGTTGAATTATGATTAAGCGATTTTTTGTTGTTTTCCAGAAGCTAAACTTGTGACAAGTTAACTATGCCTAGGTATATAATTCTGTGAGGAGTTAAAAAAGTTCTGCAGCTGCTATGATTAACATGGGTTCGTTTTTATTTTATTCTTTCATCTGTCTCATTACACCCGGGTTCAACGGGTATCTAAACAGCACCAATGATTGTCTAATTTTGTGAAGTGTGGTGTACATCACTCGTTACTTATCTACCTTCGCTACATTCAAATATTTCTGCTCATTTTCTTTAGTGTTCCTCAATTCATCCTTACTTTCTTTCGTACCTTTCATATCGACTCGCTGCGCCGTTATATTTCTAAAATTGCTTGTAGCGCGATACTTGGCTCAGTTACGCCTATAAAGGTCGATCGATTGCATACTATCACGTGTTTTGATGTAGTCACTTCTGTCACTGTTGATTTTTTTACGAATTAACGAATCCGATGTTTCTTTGTTCCACTCCCATTTACATCATACGCGCGCTCATTTGTAACCAATCATAATCTTTTGTAATTTTAACGCTTTCTTAACTGGTTGCTATTTTGAGCCCAATTATTTTCGGGTTCATGCCCCGCGTGATGACACGTTAACTAGAAAATCATTCACCCTTGTGGAGAAAATATATTCGGTAGTCAAAACATCCTTTTTATCGTTCGATAATTAACTTAACTAACCAACTTCGTTACCGGTTTTCTGATTTAGAGGTCGTCAGCTTTCGAAATAATAAACCTTGATATGTAGAACACATACCGACGGACGTCTGTTAATGGCCGCCTAGATGTTCTCTTCTAAAAGCTTTGTGCCTGCCTTCGAATTCACAAGCATGTTGGTTTTGTCAAGTGTAGGTAATTCTGCAACTCCGTCCGGTCCGAAACCCAGCTGCAAATGAGGAGTGTTGAGCGTGGGGCTAGCTAACCCTCCTTGTAAAAACAAATCTAGCTACAGAAACTCCAGCAAGAATATTAACACAAAGCGGCCCCGAGAGAAAATGGACCCCAGCTGGAAAATGTAAGACATCGGACGGTGAAAGCCAGAATCATCTGGAAGTCATCAGGCCGATGACCGTCGTCTCCACCAGGACCACTACTACTATCGCCACATATAACGTTCGGACCATGTATGAGACTGGAAAGGCAATCCAGGTGTCCGCAGTTTAACCTCATCGTCTTAGGAATCAGCGAGTTAAGTTGGACTGGTTCCGGGTAGATGCGACTGGCTTCGGTATGGTATGGTATGAAAGCACAAGTCTGATCCGGGCAAAGTGCCGCACAGTCAGAGATTGCACGTGGGCCAAAATACTGTCAGGTTGCCCAAGCCTAGACAGATATGAGGGGGAGGATAGAAATATAAAGCCGTGTTTCAGAATGCAGCTCACTACCGTTGGCCATTCAATTTAGCTCGATGTTAGCCACAGAGCACATAAATGCTGCTCCATTGCACATCCGTGCGATACTGGCTTCGGGTGAATTACTGTTGTACTCGGGTTACGAGCATGAAGGTGCCGCACACACCTAGGGAGTGTTCCTGATGATTTCCAAGTCGGCACACAGAGCGCTCATTGAGTGGGAGGCGCATGGATCATAGCATCCTCCTGCACACAGAAGAAGAGAATCAACGTGCACATTATCAGGTGCTACGCCCCGACAGATGACATCGAAGAAGAGAAGGACGATTTTCACATCAGACTGCCAACCATCATACAAAACAGACCAATGTGGGACATCGTCATTGTAATAACTGACTTCAACGCCACGATTAGCAGTGACAACCGGGTGTATGAGGAGATCATGAACAACACAGACTGTGCGAGATGAATGACGACAGGGAGAGATTAGTCGACCTGTGCACCGCAAGCAATCTGGTCATCGAAGAAAGTGTTCTTCACCGCAGAAGGATACACCAGACGACTTGGGTGTCAACAGATCTGTCGAAAACCAGATCGACCACGTGTAAAAATTGTCGATGTTCTCTTCAAGATGTACTCGTCAAACAAGAAGCCGACGTTGCTTCCGACTATCATCTAGTTGTCGGCAAGTTGAAGAAAAGGAGTTGAAGAGGAGTCCTGCCAACAACACCGCTATGCTGAAAGACAGTAGGAAGGAAGAAGAGTTCAAGGTCACCCTCTTCAACAAGTTTCAGATTCTGGAAGGGATTCATGAGAAGGAGTCGATATAACCGAAGTAGCAGAAAGTGAAAGAAGCGGTGACCTCAATGTGTCAAGAAGTACTGGGCCCAAATCATACACGCACAATGAATGGATCTCAGCATGGACGCTACACGAAAGACCAGAAAATAATTCAATGGTGAACAACAGCAGAACGAGATCATCAAAAGCGAAAGCACAAGAAGAATGCACAGAAGCAAATAGAATTTTCCAGCGGAGCGTCAGAGCAAACAAGCAGAACTACTTAGAGACATTGGTTATAGAAGCAGATGAAGAAGCACATCAGAACAACACCAATGACCTGTATTTCACCATGAAGAAACTATCGTAAAATTTACAAAGCCAGAAAGGCCAGCGAGTAACAGAGGTGAAAATGCGATAGCAGACGAAGAAGAACAGAAAAAGAGGTGGATCGAGCAATTTCAGGAGTTACTCAACAGACCATCTCCTTCAAAGCCATCAAATATCGCCAGACAATCCTTCTCCAAGGGAAGAGAGGGCGGCCTAGAAATACCAGGCGCCGAGACCTGGATGCAGATAGGCAAGAGAAAGTCGCCCGGAATCGCGAGAGAGCTGGTTGGCGGCCTATGTCACAGGCGGGACTGAAGGCGAAAGTAAGTAAGTGCGCAAACAACCGGGGTTGAAAACCTTACCTGCTCAAATTTTGTTGTAACTGCGCGCGAGATCTTAAATTATTTGCTAACTGGATTATTGTTCAGTCAGGTGGACTCAGTGGAATCTCGTCATCATATGAAATGATGTACGTATGTGCTAAGGTAGCTCGGAGCCTTTATCATAAGATCTAGTTCCTTGAGATAGCTTTCACCAAAAATAAGATGGTCCATCTGAATTACATGAAACGTACTTTTGCGATTAGTTTTCCGTGTCACAGAAATTATAGATGCTCGTTGCTCGATTACGGTAAAATTAGGTTCACTGGAGCTAATAAGTTCACCTAACCCCGTATTTCAAACCTTTCCCTCACAGAATATGATGGCTATGCAACTTTTACCCGGTTGTACAACCCTGCAATACTTATGTACCGTGCAGATACTAAATTCATGTGCGGTCGATGATGAGCTGCATGCGTGAACAACCTGGTGTCTCACTAGCAAACCCCGGCAAGATACTGTCCATGATTGTGAGGAGTTTTACCGGGCTCCTGGCTTATTACTTCATGCATTCTCTAATCCCATCTTTTGTAGGGTTCATTTGTACTTTTCCTACACTCAGCGGTGTCTGCTTAATAAGATGGATTCCTGAACTGATGTCATACAATGCATTTCATTCATCCATTTCATTTGAATCCATCGTGATGTGTGTGAATGTACCGGAAATGTGAGAGCGTATAAAACTGGTCATTTCATTTTGAATTCAATTGCAGCTGTGTTCGTCTATATTATCAAATATTTATCAAGCTTGTTAATTCATCTGGATACATGAACGATGTGTTTCTTATTTTAATTGTTTTTCACCAGCAATACTTTTGCATTTCATACAGATTCTAAGAAAGAACTTGATGAATTGTTGGCCTGGGCCGAGTGAGGTTCGTCCTCTCTCCCTCGTCTCGCCCTTTTATTGATCCCCAATGCTACTAATTGACCTGTATTTTCTTCTGACTATTCTATTGCATAAACATAATTGCCTGGCATTTTGCGAACTTCATTTCTTGTTGTTTCTTATTCACTCGATTGTCGGGTTTCTGTCATGCCTGTTTATGCATGAGGCCATCGTTGCATACACGATCGATCATTTGTCAGTTAGTGACGTTTCACTCACAATGATCTGTTCATAGACCAATTGCTTGTGATATTTTCTAAAATATGAGACATCTATTAGTTGTTTCTTTCTTACACGGGCAATCTTGTCTCGTTGATCTTTCGACCGTTTCATGCTGATAGTTTTTCTTTCTCGTTTTCGCCATCGAATGGCTTTACTGTGATCTTGAACTGTCATGTAGAAAATGAAAAGCGCTGCCAGTGATTTCCTCGGCTTTGCGTCAGGTGCTTCACGGATTGGCCACTTAGCTTTCTACCAGTGCACCTCATGGTAATTAAGTACGCAACACACTACACGAAACGAAGCTATCAGGTGCTATCGACATTATAGAATTTATCTTCATGCTTCTAATTAAAGGTTTCGTGGAAACGCTTTGACAACATACATCAATATGTAACAAAATGAAGGTGGTAATAACACGCGTACAAATTTGAATTGCAGTAATCCAAAAGTATTTTACATTTGTTGTTCATATGTCGCTCACGTGAAGTGAATAGCTGGCTGTTAAACTCGGATTTCAGTATTAATTCCCATCTCCATGATGTACTAGAGGGTGCCTCAGCAGTACACATTTTCCAGAAGCTAAACTTGTGACAACTATGTCTAGGTATATAATTCTGTGAGGAGTTAAAAAAAGTTCTGCAGCTGCTATGATTAACATGGGTTCGTTTTTATTTTATTCTTTCATCTGTCTCATTACACCCGGGTGCAACGGGTATCTAAACAGCGCCAATGATTGTCTAATTTTGTGAAGTGTGGTGTACATCACTCGTTACTTAACTACCTTCGCTATATTCAAATATTTCTGCTCGTTTTCTTTAGTGTTCCTCAATTCATCCTTACTTTCTTTCGTACCTTTCATATCGACTCGCTGCGCCGTTATATTTCTAAAATTGCTTGTAGCGCGATACTTGGCTCAGTTACGCTTATAAAGGTCGATCGATTGCATACTATCACGTGTTTTGATGTAGTCACTTCTGTCACTGTTGATTTTTTTACGAATTAACGAATCCGATGTTTCTTTGTTCCACTCCCATTTACTTCATACGCGCGCTCATTTGTAACCAATCATAATCTTTTGTAATTTTAACGCTTACTTAACTGTGGATGGTTGCTATTTTGAGCTCAATTCTTTTCGGGTTCACGCCCCGCGTGGTGACACGTTAATTAGAAAATCATTCACCCTTGTGGAGAAAATTTATTCGGTAGTCAAAACATCCTTTTATCGTTCGATAATAATTATTATTATTATCACACAGTCTTTACAGACGATGTGCCAACAAGTATACCATGAAGAAGGTACATGATGAAAGAAAAACGAGGGGAGATTTTGTTGTCTGTGTGTTTACACATGCCGATTTTGATCCCTTTTTGTCTTTTTTGGGATAAGGGAGGGTCATTGATAAACGGGAACTTACTTTACTCTACTTTTGTGCTACTATCTCCTGGAGGATGAGTCGGCTTCAATGAAGGTTCTTGGGGATTTGGGTGCAAAGCGGCGTCCCCAGCACCACTCGGACGGGAACACAAGCACTGAAGGATTCTCGCCACTGGTTCCTTTCTTTTGCCATCACACTGAGTGTTATCAGCCACATATCTTCACGCTCCTTCGGACCCCACCCGGGTAAGCGCGATGTTCCCACGATGGCTAGTGGGGCTGTTAGACGCTTGAGGGTCTTCCGCCAGGTATTCCTTTGTCCGCCACGGCGACGTTTCCAATCAGGTCCAGCGAGAGCAAAAAGAGCTAGGCGAGGAAGGCGTCGCTCATCCATACGGAGAACGTGCCCCAGCCATCTCAGCTGGCACAGAGCGATCGCCGAGGACTGCCCTCCTGACGTCATCATTTTTGACTTTCTGTTGCCAGCTTAAACGAGCTATACTCCGCAGTCAGCGATGATCAAACGTCGATAATCGTTGTCTATCGGCTAGTTGCAGCGTCGACGTCTCGCAGCCATACAGTAGAATTGCTCGTACGGTGGCCCGGTACACTCTGCCCTTCAAGCGTAATCCAACATCGCGTCGGCGCCACAGATACCGTAGCCCAGCGAAAGCATGGCGTGCTCTTGCAATCCGTGCTGTGATTTCAGCTTCGATACCGCCCCCAGTGGTGATGCAGCTCCCCAGGTAGGTGAATCTGTCAGTCACTTTCAGTTTATGGTTTTCGATCGTCAAATCAGGTGTTGGGTCTGTCCAATCCTGTAGGAACACTTTGCATTTTGACGGAGAGAAATGTAATCCATACAGCGATAACTGATCAACGAGTAGATCCAAGGCGCTTTGTATGGCGCAAGCATCCTCTCCGAGGAGAGCAATGTCGTCAGCATAGTCCAGATCCATAACTCGTCGACCGGGGAGCAGGTCGATCCCACAATTCGGAAGTTGGGCTGTTGCTGCCTGCATGACATCGTCAATCGCAAAGTTAAATAGGAATGGGGAGGTCGGACATCCTTGACGAACCCCGCTGGAAATGGTAAACTGCTTGGATATATCACCATAGGCCTTGACTCTGCCGGTATTATTATTATATTTGCACAATCTGATACAGGTATAGTGCCGTTCAACATAAACAATGAGATGTACAAAGCGAGAAGGGGGTACAAAGCGTTGTCATCGGCATCGTTGAACGCAGGCATGATACTACCCGGTTGCCTACACCGAAGTAGGGGAGATTTCGTTTAGGGGGTCCCACCCCGAGCCTTTACCCACAAGGCAGTGGAGCGAGAAAGGTTCGCACCTATCGGTGGCCGGTGACCGACGAAGCGGTTCATACTCCCTTTTCTGAGAATTTCAAGTTCGGAGCCCGATAACCCCGTTGATAGGTTGGTGACTTCAGTTTTTGCCTGTGCACCATACAATGTCCTTGGATAGGACAAGGGGCAATGACTTTTGGAGCGGCGAGTCACATCCGCTGCGTCGTGATGTCATCATTGGATTTTTGTGGCATTTTATAGGGAGAACGCTTGCCAGGCAAAAACCCACCACACCCTCAGACACCACCGCCGAACCTTTCGCTGAGCTCGGAGAACCGAGCCCATCCAGCTGGCACCACGTGGAGGTATTTCGGCAAGCCAGCCGGTGGTGCGGCAGTACAGCTTCTTGAGCAGGATCACCTACTTCGGTGGGGCACCATGGCGAATGAGACAGTCCCAGAGAGCGGTTCTGTCAATGGAATCAAAGGCTGCTCGTATGTCAAGAAAGACGATAATTGTTGGACGTGCGTATTGGTAACGTTGCTCCAAAATTTGGCGGAGCGTGAAGATTTGGTCCACACACCCGCGTCTTCCTCTGAAACCAGCCTGTTCTTCTCGATACTCTGCTTCTCGGTAGCTGTTAAGCCTGGTCAAGATGATTGATGCAAACAGTTTAGAAACCACCGGTATGAGACTGATACCCCTGTGATTACCTCACTCTTTCCTCGACCCTTTCTTGAATACTGTGACGATGGCTAACGGTCCCCACGCGCTGGGTATGGTTTCCTCGTTCCAGATCTTTCCGAAGAGCACTGACAGCTGACTGCACAAAACGTCGACACCTTCAACGAATAAAACGGCTGGTAGCTCGTCTAAACCAGGGGCCTTGCGTCGTCCAAGCTTCATTATGTGTGAGCGAATTTCTGCCTCTGTAGGTGGTCCCTGTGGGGCCGGCCACTGAGTGGTGGAGCCACTTGGCTGAGCAACAGAGAGTGGTCGCGGTTAATTGAATTGGCTAGCGAAATGTACCCTCCAGCGGTCCCTTCGCCTTTCTCTGTTGGTAATCAACGACCCATCTGCTTCCGTGATGAGTTCGCTCACGCTGGGCATTCGGGGTCCCGTGGAGCGTTCGATAATTAACTGAACTAACCAACTTCGTTACCAGTTTTCTGCTTTAGAGGGCGTCACCTTTCGAAATAATGGACCTTGATATATAGAACACACACCGACGGACGTCTGTTAAAACGTTGGCCGCGATTTCCCAATCAAGTTTTTCGCTGCTGGCTGCATGTTTTAACTTTTATATCTTCAGTGCTAAGGCAGTCAGCGATATGTGCCATATGTGCTGTTAAAAATAAAGGTATTCCTCCATAAAAAGGATTTTCACACTTAATTACAGAATCAATGTATTGAAGCTTAGATTTGGTGAATTGAAAACGGAAATATGATTATTTTAAAAACTATATTTTTGTAGGCGTGTACCATATATGTACACATCGCGTTTTTGCAAAGTTCTGCATGTACACATATGGCGCACATCGCGGCCAACGTGTTAATGGCCGCCTAAATGTTCTCTTCTAAAAGCGTGGTGCCTGCCTTCGAATTCACAAGCGTGTTGGTTTTATCAAGTGTAGGAAATTCTGCAACTCCGTCAAGGGCGGTCCGAAACCCGGCTGAAACTGGTGAGGTTTGATCGTGGGGCTAGCTACCCCTCCTTGTAAAACCATCTGGCTACAGAAACGCCAGCAAGAATATTAACACACAACGCGGACCTGAGAGAAGATGGACCCCAGCTGGAAAATGTATGACATCGGACGGTGAAAGCCAGAGTCATCTGAAGCCGTCAGGCCACCACCACTACCATCGCCACATATATATTTTTCGGACCATGTATGACAATGGAAAGAATGCAAGTGTCCGCAGAGATTGGGGAGTATAACCTCATCGTCTTAGGAATCAGCGAGTTAAGTCGGACTGGTTCCGGGTAGATGCGACTGGCTTCGGTATGGTATGGTATGAAAGCACAAGTCTGATCAGGGCAAATGCCGCACAGTCAGAGACTGCACGTGGGCCAAAATACTGTCAGGTTGCCCAAGCCTAGACAGATATGATGGATAGAAAAATAAATGATAATGAGACTCCAGCGTGTTTCAGAATGCAGCTCACTACCGTTGGCCATTCAATTTAGCTCGATGTTAGCCACAGAGCACATAAATGCTGCTCGATTGCACATCCGTGCGATACTGGCTTCGGGGGAATTACTGTTGTACTCGGGTTACGAGCATGAAGGTGCCGCACACACCTAGGGAGTGTTCCTGATGCTTTCCAAGTCGGCACACAGAGCGCTCATTGAGTGGGAGGCGCATGGATCATAGCAGCCTCCTGCACACAGAAGAAGAGAATCAACGTGGATATTATCAGGTGCTACGCCCCGACAAATGACATCGAAGAGGAGAAGTAGGATTGTCACTGTCAGCCATCATACAAAACAAACCAAAGTGGGACATCGTCATTGTAATAAGTGACTTCAACGCCAGGATTGTCTGTGACAACCGCGTGTATGAGGAGATCATGAACAACACAGACTGCGAGATGAATGACCACAGGGAGAGATTCGTCGATCGTGCGCCGCAAGCAATCTGGTCATCGGAGAAAGTGCTCTTCAGCGCAGAAGGATACACTAGGCGACTCGGGTGTCAACAGATCTGTCGAAAACCAGAAAGATCACGTGTGCATCGGTAAATATTGTCTACGCTCTATCCAAGATGTACGCGTCAAATACGAAGTGGACGTAGCTTCCGACCATCATCTAGTTGTCGCCAAATTTTAGAAAAAACTTGATAGGAGTCCAGCCAATAACATCGCTATGCTGAAAGACAGTAGGAAGTAAGAAGAGTTCGAGGTCACACACTTCAACAAATTTCAGGTCCTGGAAGGGCTGCTTGAGAAGGAGAGGATATAACAGAAATAGCTGAAAGTGAAAGAAGCGGTGACCTCAAAGTGTCAAGAAGTACTGGGCCCAAATCATACACACAATGAATGGATCTCAGCGTGGACGTCACAGAAGATAGAATAGAAAATAATTCAATGATGAACAACAACAGAACGAGATCAACAAAAGCGAAAGTACAAAGTGAATGAACAGAAGCAAATAAAATTTTCAAGCAGAGCGTCAAAGCAAACAAGCAGAACTACTTTGGGACACTGGTCATAGAAGCAGAAGAAGCACATCAGTACAACTCCGTGGACCTGTATTTCACCATCAAAAACCATCAGGAAAGTTTACCAAGCCCGAAAGGCCAGCGAGTAACAGAGGTGAAAATGCGATAGCAGACGAAGAAGGACAGAAAAAGAGGTGGATCGAGCAATTTCAAGAGTTACTCAACAGACCATCTTACTTTACTACTTTTACTTTTGTGCGAATATCTCCTCCTGGAGGATGAGTCGGCTTCAAAGAAGATTCTTGGGAATTTGGGTACAAAGCGGCGTCCCCAGCACCACTCGGCGTTTGTTCGAGTCAGCTTCTCTAGCCTTTGCACAACCAAGTGCGACCTGCAAGGCAGCAGGGAGTTGCCAGAAAGAGGTGGTCTACCAGACTCTGTTCCAGGTTTTTCCTCAGGGTTTTCTCCCGAAGCAACTCCGCCAAGGACGGTCCCAAGCCCGTCTGATAAAGGAGGAGGGTTGGGCTTAGGGCTAGCAACCCTATCCCGTAAAACCTACATTGCTACGGAAACGATGACAACAGATCCGTGGTTCGGTCATGTCTGCAGGATGGATCCCAGTTCGCATACGAAGGTAGCCATGCACTGGCATCCGCAAGGTAAACGAAAAAGGGGACGGCCCAAGGAAACTTGGCGCAGAACGTTGGAACGCGAACTACATGCACAAGGATTCACGGTGCAGACGGCAAAGGAAGCAGCGACAGACCGGAACCACTGGCGTGAAGTTGTCTTCGCCTCATGTGCCACCCGGCATGGAGAGGACTGAATGAATTCTCCCGAAGCCTTTCCCACGATCGGGTGTCCCACAAGGCAGCGGAGGTTTAAAATCAAGGTTTTCCTTCCCTTAGATGAAATGCCCTCCCGGGCTAACGAGCTACATCTGCCCGAAGCAATCTGGTTTTCAGGCGCCAGCCACTCGCCCTCGCCCCTTCTCCTGTTGGTAGAAGCAGTTCCGCCGGGCTCGGAGATCCACTCGTGCAGGCCAGAAGCTGGACTTGGTTGTCAGAGGCTATTTGAGACGCATGCCATATGGGAGCATTTTATAAACAGTGGGAGCTTATCCCCACTGCCAACCCGGGCTATGACAACCTTTGGAACCAACAGACCATCTCCTTCAAAGCCACCGGAGATATTGACAGCTGAAAACGATCTGCTAATCAGGTTCTGTGCACCGACGAAGAAAGAGTTCCGCAGCGCCATTAAGCAATTGAAAAACGTTGAGGGTACATGGCCTGACAGCATCCGGACAGAAGCTCCTCGACTCACTCCTGTAAAATCTGGGAAGAAGATATAGTACCAGCTGAGTGGAAAGGCTACCTCATCAAACTCAGTTCCTGCTCCAACTACAGAGGGATAACACTGCTGTCCATCCCAGGGAAGGTGTTTAACCGCATTTTGCTGAACATAATGAAAGACGCTGTTGATCCACATATTCGTGATCAAAAAGCCGTCTTCCGAAAGAGACATCATGCACGGACCAGATCGCATCCCTGTGCATCACTCTGAAGCAGTCCCTGGAATAGAACTCGTATCTCCACGTCAACTTCATCGACTGTCAGCGTGTGACAGCGTCGAGAGACTGACCCTTTGAACACCACTGATACACTTTGAGTACCAGAAAAGATCACCAACATCATCAGGAAGTCATATAAAAGGATAGCCTGTAGAATAGTGCATGGCAGACAACTCACTTAGACCTTCCAAGTGAGAACCGGTGTGAGACAAGTCTGCTTACTCTCCCCGTTCCTGCTGGCCATAGACTGGATCATGAACATATCAACATTCTAGAAGCGGAACTGCATCCAGTGGAAAATTTGAAAGCAGTTGGACGACCTCGACTTCGCCGATCTGGTTCTTCTCTCCCACACTCAAAGTCAGATGGATGAAAATATAAGTATCGTCGCGTTTAACTCAACCAGACTCTGCATCAACAGAGGGAAGAGAAAAGTGTTCAAGCCCAAGTTGTTCAACACGACACACATCAGAGTACACAGCGAGGCGCTGGAACAGGTGAACACTTTCACTTATCTCGGCAGCATCCTGGACAAGCTTAGAGGTACAGATGCAGAAGTCAGAACCCGCATCGGTAAAACGCGAGCAGCCTTCCGTCAGCTGCAGAATATCTGGTGATACAGTGAGATCAGCATTACCACAAGATCAGGCTCTACAACACCTTAGTAAAGCTAATACTACTCCACGGATCATAGACCTGGAAAACCAGTCACAATTATGAAAAACCAGGTCTTCATCAACACCTGCTTCAGGAAGAGAGGAATGAGAGAGTCATCATTTAGAAACGCAATGGATTGGCCACACTCCGCTAACCTGCATCAAAGATCACCAGACAATCCCTCACCAAGGGTGGCCTAGACATACCAGGCGCCGAGACCTGCATGCAGTTGGGAAAGAGAAACTCTCAGACGGAACCAAAGGGGAAAGTAAGTAAGTAAGTGCGCAAACAACCGGGGATGAAAACCTTAGCTGCTCAGTATCTGTTGTAACCGCGCTCGAGATCTTAATTTATTTGCTAACGGGATTATTTTACAGTCAGGTGGATTCAGTGGAATCTCACCATCGTTCGAACTGATGTACGTATGTGCTAAGCTAGCTTCTAACCTACTTTTGTACGGAGCCTTTATCATAAGATCTAGTTCCTTGAGATAGCTTTCACCAAAAATAAGATGGTCCATCTGAATTACATGAAACGTACTTTTGCGATTAGTTTTCCGTGTCACAGAAATTATAGATGCTCGTTGCTCGATTACGGTAAAATTAGGTTCACTGGAGCTAATAAGTTCACCTAACCCCGTATTTCAAACCTTTCCCTCACAGAATATGATGGCTATGCAACTTTTACCCGGTTGTACAACCCTGCAATACTTATGTACCGTGCAGATACTAAATTCATGTGCGGTCGATGATGAGCTGCATGCGTGAACAACCTGGTGTCTCACTAGCAAACCCCGGCAAGATACTGTCCATGATTGTGAGGAGTTTTACCGGGCTCCTGGCTTATTACTTCATGCTTTCTCTTTCTTTTGTATGGTTCATTTGTACTTTTCCTACATTAAGTGATGTCCGCCCACCAGAGGATTCCTGAATTGATGTCAGAAGCAGAAGCACCGTGTCCATTTCATTTGTATCCATAGTGATGTGTGTAAATGTACCGGAAATGTGAGAACGTATAAAACTGGTCGTTTATTTTTGAATTTCAATGCAGTTGTGATCGTCTATATTATCAAATATTTATCAGATTTGTGTGTGAAAGCACAAGCCTAATCCAGGCAAAGTGCCGCACAGCCAAACTGCGCGTGGGCGGAAATACTGTCAGGTTGCCCAGGCCTAAACAGATATGACAAAAGAAATAGTTTTCTTTCTATCATGCTTGTTAATTCATAACATGAACGATGTGTTTCTTATTTTAATTGTTTTTCACCAGCAATACTTTTGCATTTCATACAGATTCTAAGAAAGAACTTGATGAATTGTTGGCCTGGGCCGAGTGACGTTCGTCCTCTCTCCCTCGTCTCGCCCTTATATTGATCCCCAATGCTACTAATTGACCTGTATTTTCTTCTGACTATTCTATTGCATAAACATAATTGCCTGGCATTTTGCGAACTTCATTTCTTGTTGTTTCTTATTCACTCGATTGTCGGGTTTCTGTCATGCCTGTTTATGCATGAGGCCATCGTTGCATACACGATCGATCATTTGTCAGTTAGTGACGTTTCACTCACAATGATCTGTTCATAGACCAATTGCTTGTGATATTTTCTAAAATATGAGACATCTATTAGTTGTTTCTTTCTTACACGGGCAATCTTGTCTCGTTGATCTTTCGACCGTTTCATGCTGATAGTTTTTCTTTCTCGTTTTCGCCATCGAATGGCTTTACTGTGATCTTGAACTGTCATGTAGAAAATGAAAAGCGCTGCCAGTGATTTCCTTGGCTTTGCGTCAGGTGCTTCACGGATTGGCCACTTAGCTTTCTACCAGTGCACCTCATGGTAATTAAGTACGCAACACACTACACGAAACGAAGCTATCAGGTGCTATCGACATTATAGAATTTATCTTCATGCTTCTAATTCAAGGTTTCGTGGAAACGCTTTGACAACATACATCAATATGTAACAAAATGAAGGTGGTAATAACACGCGTACAAATTTGAATTGCAGTAATCCAAAAGTATTTCACATTTGTTGTTCATATGTCGCTCACGTGAAGTGAATAGCTGGCTGTTAAACTCGGATTTCAGTATTAATTCCCATCTCCATGATGTACTAGAGGGTGCCTCAGCAGTACACATTTTTTGTCCGCGATCTGTACCTGCCATCATTTTGTATTTTGCTTGATAATCAGATGAGATGTCTGAGCTTATATATTTGCCGAATTTCTTCCGATTAATAGGAACTGATTTGATTCTAGCACCAAATAATGAAAATTTAGGCACGAATCCCGAAGTGAGAAATACATGCGATTTTTCAATATAAACACGCGTCACTAGTAATACAACTACTCGAATAGGTAAAACAGTCTACATTCTTATCACAGTTTCGGTCAGATTAATATGTAGCAGAATTTTGCACTTGACAGGTGAAAAGCACTAGCAAAAGATGATATGATAACGCATAAGCGGTCCAAATTAACCGTATAAGAATAGAAGATAATTGTCATTAGCCTAATCTAAATCAAAAAGTCTATCGCGGTCTATTTGAACGCCTGGTGTCGGGATGCCTCCATCATATCGTCAATTACAAAATTGAACAAAAATGGAGAAATTGGACGCAACCAACCTGGCTATAGTACCCCCTAACACGCCAAGAACTGTAGATACAAGGCGCTCGAAATATGTTCACGTACTTCTGTGAGACTTTCGTTGTTGTTGTTACGTTACTATTACTTTTGTGCGGCTGGCTCCACGCGTGGATTAGCCGGCTTCATTGATGTCTCGGATCGCACAAGCCCGCGCACGTCGATCGGAGGCGAGATCGTTGCAGATCGTGACCCAGTCTCGTTCCCACCTGCGAACTCCGTAGACGGTACGCAGACCCATTGAGACATCATCATGAAGTTTCTTGGGGGTAGTGTACAAGTGATGTCCCCAGCACTACTCGGTGTTTGTTCGAGTACACCTCTCTAGCCTTTGCACAGCCAAGTGCAACCTACAAGGCAGCACGGAGTTGGTAGATAAACGCGCTGTGCGCCAGTTATCTACCTACGGGACTTCTCTCCGGATTTTTCCTCGTGGTTTTCTCCCGAAGCCTTTCCCGCAATCGGGTGACCCACAAGGCAGTGGGGGGTTGGGGTCAGGGTTTTCCTTCCCCTGGTTGTTGTTGGCCTCCTTCGGTCAATGTCGACCATGGACGTACATCACAATCGCATGAAGTTTCATGTTCAACAACTTTTTGAATGACAACAGTCCGATTAGGCAAAAATAATCTCTCACGACGGCTGCGTGAACTGCGTTCAGCAGCGAAGAGCGGTATGTGCTCCTCCCCTGCTTGCAGACGACGCTTTACACTGCCCTCAATGTGAGCGGTCAAGTGCAAGTTCTTCCCAACTCGCGCGGTCAATGCCAAGAGCTTTCATATCTCTTTCAAACGTCTTTATACCCCAAGCGCGGTCTGCCCAATGGTCGACTTCCTGATTACAACTCACCATAGAGCAGATCTTTCGAAATACGACCAGTTTCCATTGTGCAGACGTGGCCAAGTCACCGCAGTCGGCGCTGTCGTATTAGGGTGAACATGCCATGTAGACCAGTTTTGAAAGCACTTCAGCATTTGTCACCCTGTCCATTCACGATATGTTCAAGATACGACGCAGGCTTCGTAGATGGAAAGCATTCAGCTTCCGTTCGTGTCTTGCGTAGGTGGTCCAGATTCCACTGCCGTACAGTAAAGCATTTAGTACGCACGCGCTGTATACCATCATCTTTGTCTTTACAGTCAGATTGCGGTTACCCCAAACACGAGAGTTCAATCGGGAAAAAATGACAGCTGCTCTGCCAATCCGCTTATCAATCTCCGTATCTAGCGAGAGGTTATCCGCAATTGTTGAACCAGGATAAGTGATATGATGTACTGGTTCAAGCTGACAGTTTCCAACAGTGATGATTTGAGGCGATACAGTCCCTTGACCAAGGACTTTGGTTTTGCTCATGCTGATTGTTAGCCCAAAGACTTTGCACGCCGACGAAAAACAGTCCAGTAGCGACTGTAGGTTCTCTTGGGAGTGAGCAATAAAGGCTGCATCGTCGGCAAACAAGAGGTCACGGATTAGCACATTCCGTGCTTTGATTTGTGCTCTCAACCGGTTCAGGTTGAAAAGCTTACCATCACTTCGCGTGCGTATGTAAATGCCTTCTGTCCTCGTTTTAAAAGCTATTTGAATTATACTCAACATGTGATTCACAATGACGTCGTTTTCGATGGGCGATATATCAACAATTTTGAACTTAAAACGGTAAATACGCATTCCGATTCAGCTCTCTGATTGATATGTCAGTCAAAGCTAAATATTTTATTTCACAAAATATCTGAATTCCTCTACAGAAACAGTATGGTTCTAATCGTGATATACGTACTTCAGCGTTATGGACTTCGCGCACGCGAACCCAGTATCCCATGGTATAACGCGGAGGGAGCGAACAGCATAATGCCTATTGTTTGGTGCATTTAAATGATAGATTAATGGCGCTTGATTACTTGTCAGATCAACTCTGCCGAATTACACACACGGTTGTGTAATAATAGTACAATAAATCTGTGGTGTGCATCTAACACCGTGCCAAATTGATGAGCCACCAGTTTTGAGCTGCTTGCTGAAACACGCTGGAGTTTCTATTTCCCATCACATTTATCCAAGCCTGGGCAACCTGACAGTATCTAAGCCCATGTGCAGTGTGCCACTGCCTGAATCAGGCTTGTGGTTTCATACAATACACATGCAAACACATTATTCGTGAAACTCGTAAAATCGTTAAAAAAATAAATTACACGTCACAATCGATCTGAATCCTCATCGTCTTAACAATCTATAAATGAGGAGCGCTTGTATGCCACTGTTGGATAAGGCTGGTACGACCAACCTGTTCAAAGCATGTGTCCAAACACATGTTTAATGGGGTTAAACCCATAACCATGAAACAAAATATTCATTTGCATGCTTTTCCGTCACACACCGGTTTCGTGCTGTTTGCACTCATCAAGTAGGGACAGTAAGATCAGGATCCGCATGCGCTTGAAACAGTGTGTGACGGAAAAGCATTCAAATGAATATTTTATCTATAAATGAATTTACACATACCCTGGCCAAAAATGAGCCATTAACCCCACCCGCACGAGTAAATTACGGAAGCCCGGGGATCGTTTGTTTCTAACTTCATCATCATCATCATCATGAAGCACAAGTCTGAAGCCAGACAAAGTGCCAAGCAATATGAAGAGGAAAAGCAGATAAGCAAGCGCGTGGAAAAGGGAAAGCAGGCAAGCGGAATACGCAAAAACAAATGCACAAAAAGCAGCTTGTTTTTGTAGTTTCACTGCATGCGATTTTTTGGGTTTTTTTGTTTTTTTATGTAAAATGATACCGAATAAAAAAATTATGACACATAATAAAATACACTGGCGCCACTGACTTCGGTTTGTAGCCATATCGCGTAAGGTTTCCAGCCAACTATTAGGTGGAGCTTTTGGACCCCACCCAGGCAAACGAATACGCCCAACTGAGCCTAGCGCTACGGTGAGTTTCTTCATCCCAACGCGCCACGTCATGGACTGGCCACCCGATCTTTTCTCCCAGCTTCTGTCAGGCTCTGCGAATAAGGCGCGGTACGGTAAACGGTGAGTAGGCATTCTTAAAACATGTCCCAACCATCGCAAGCGAGCAAGCATCAGCATTTCTCTCAGTCCGTGGCCACCTGGTCCTATCACCCGCTTGCAGACATCTATATTTGTAACACGATGCTGCCACCGAATGCGAGCAATTCTACGCAGGCAACGGGTATCAAAAACAGAAAGCCGACGGACATCCTCCGCTTGGATAGACCAGGTTTCGCAGCCATAAAGGAGCGTAGCACGCACCACTGCGTTGTACACTCGGCCTTTAGTATGGTGTGAAACATCGCGTCGACGCCACAGGTGGCGAAGGTTAGCAAACGCTGCACCTGCTTTGCGAACACGATGTGAGATCTCGTCCTCGACACAACCTCCAGCGGAGATACAACTGCCAAGGTAAGCAAAGCTGTCGACCAATTCAAGATTGACATCGCACACAGTTAGGTTTGGAATAGAGCCGCTCCAATCCTGGGTAAGTGTTTTACACTTGTTAGGCGCAAAGCACATGCCATACCTTGAAGCTTCAAGTGCCAGGCGGTCCAGGGCTTGTTGCATTATATGAGGGTCATCTCCCAGAAGTGCGATGTCATCGGCATACTCTAGATCGGTCGCTCGCTCACCCGGCAGAAGTTCAACACCTGTGCCCACCAGGCCAGCTAAAGCTTTTCTCAGGACATCGTCGATCGCGAAGTTAAAAAGGAACGGCGAGATAGGGCAGCCCTGCCGCACCCCGCTGGAGATATTGAACGAGGACAACAATTGCCCGTACGCTCGAACCCTGCCCGAAGTTTGGCAATATAATGCTTTCAAGATCCAAACATACTTCTCGGGCACTCCATGTCTCAGTAGACAGTTCCAAAGACTTTCACGATCGATTGAATCGAATGCCGCTCGGATGTCAAGGAATACCACGATAGTTGGTTTACGAAAAGTGTGGCGTTGCTCCAGTAACTGACGGAGTGTGAAAATTTGATCTATGCACCCTCGGCCGGCACGAAACCCAGTTTGCTCCTCACGGATTTGCTCTTCCCGTTTGGTACTCAATCGGTGAAGCAGAATGGACGCCAGTATTTTAGGAGCTACTGAAATGAGACTGATACCCCGATGATTTTCACAGGAATCGCGCCGTCCCTTTTTGAAAACCGGAGCAATCACTGTTTCTCTCCAAGGGATCGGAACGCGTTCCTCAACCCATATGTTGGCGAACAGCGCTTGAAGTTCGCGAACTAAAGCGAAACCTTTGAACAATGGCGGAAGCAAAGCATCAGCACCTGATGCCCGATGGCGCTTAAGGCTCCGGACTACATTGTAAATCTCTGATTGAGTCGGAGCATCAAGAGAAATCGACCATGGGGTACAGTGGGTGCAGAAGGCCAGTTAAACTGTGCTTCAAAATGTTCTGCCCATCGCTCCATGCGTCTGTGCATGTTAAAAACTGGCAAACCATCTGCTTCACATATCAATTCAATTCAATTCAATTTAATGGTCCAAAAAGCACATAGCTTTACAATAACCACAGAGTAATATGCGAATTACAAATAACATAGGTAGTAAAACGGGGTTTGTTTTCCTACTGATTAGTTCAGGAATCACGTGAAAATACATAGAGCAGAAATTGTTTTCAACCGGTTTGATAGGGTAAATATGTATAGTTTACTTGGATGCATTGGTTCAAAGCTTTATGATGCAGAATATATTGTTTCAATGTTTGGATTGGTCAACATGAAATTGTCCAAATTCGATTTGAATATATCCAAGTTGGTGAATGTGCAACATTACAAGGTAGGCAGTTCCAGGTAAAGCATACACGTACAGAATAAAAGTACCTTCGACAGTTTAGTCTCGAGTCAGGAATATGTACTGTATAGTCGTGACTCCGGCTGGTTCTGCGTGGTAGTCGCGTGAATAGTTGATTTAGGGGATGGTTGGGGGTATGCAGTATATTGAACATAAGTATCAAATCACCTCTAAGACGGCGGTAGCGAAAGTCGAATAGATTGAGACTTGCAATACGATCTTCGTATTGTTTGTGCTTCAAACCGCGTACGAGCTTGGTAGTCCGATGATATATTCTCTGCAAGAGGCTCATGTCCTTCTGTAGCCAGGGTGACCAAGCCTGAACCGCATACTCCATGGTTGGCCTCAAGTACGTATTAATTATTTGATGAACGGTTTGCTTAGTGAAACTCCCGAACACGCGTTTTAGCAGTAGCAGTACTCGCGACGTCTTTTCATATACAGCTGTGGCGTTATGCGACGGTTTCAATGTGCTGCTCACCCACACACCCAAGTCCTTTTCCTTGTCAGTGCTTTCAAGAATATGGGAACCAAGTGTGTAAGAGAACTCAAAATATCTTCCAATAGTCAATACCTTGCATTTGCTGAAATTGAAAGGTAGTTCATTTCTAACTGACCAGTTCTGTAAGGCATCAAGGTCCAGCTGAAGCTGTCTGCAATCTTCAGTTGTGCGTACTTGTGTCCACAGCTTGATGTCATCCGCAAATAACAAGATTTTGCTGCGAACAAGTTTCGGTAAGTCGTTAACATAGATCAGGAACAGAATTGGTCCAAGCACTGATCCCTGCGGCACCCCACTCGTTACTGCAATGGGTCGTGATAAAGCACCGTCAACCCTTACTCGAATGACACGGTCGCGGAGATAATCCTCAAACCAGGCTAGTAATGAACCCTTGATGCCACATTGCTCCATTTTTTGTAGTAACAGACTGTGGTTGACACGATCGAATGCTTTGGACATATCAAGATAACACGCGTGTATGGTGAGACCTTTGTCTACAGCTTGTGTCCAGTCATCGAGGGAGAGCAGAAGGTTTGAAAGGCAAGAGTGTCTTTTTCTGAAGCCGTGTTGTTCAACTGCGAGCAAGCAATTGTCTTCCAGATGTTTTGTGACGCTGTTTGCAACGAGGCGCTCCATTACTTTAGATATCACCGGTAGTAGTGTTACTGGTCTATAGTTGGATACTTCGGAACGGTTTCCTCCTTTGTAGATTGGGGTAATGATGCCATTCTTCCAATCACATGGAACGAAACTTTGGGTTAAAGAGAGATTAAACAAGTAGGTCAGGGTCGTACACAAAGTAGAAGCACAGTTTTTGAGGATCAGCGGGGTAATTTCATCAGCTCCGGGAGATTTTTTCGTGTTGAGATTTAGCAATGTTCGGAGGACACTGTCCGGGGTAATAGTTAGTTCTTGTAAAACATTTTCAGGTAAGGTGACGGGAGTTAAGGGGCAGGTAACGGTGTTTCGTGGGCTGAAGACAGTGGAGAAGAAATGGGCTAGAACTTCGGCAGATTCCGATGCTGTGGTTGTTGTTCCATCACGCGTCTTTAAAGCAGCAACCCCTGGTTTCACCCTAGACCGGTTATTTATGATCTGATAGAGAATTTTTGGGTTTGATTCCATTTTGTCGAGTAAATGTTTTTGATAAATCAATTTGTCGTCAACAACAAGTTTGTTTACCTTATTTCTCAGCAAACGGAATGTTTCCCAACTTTCAGCAGTGCTATCAAGTCGGTGAGCCCGCCATGCAGCATTTCGCATAGTCAACCATTTCCGTGTTCGGCTTCTCAGTTTAAACGTGTATCCCCTTTTCCGCACCTTCGGAACAAGATGAGAGTGCACTTCAACTGCAAATTTAATTTCGTTTGCCATCCATTGCCACTGACCTTGTACGCTGTCGGACTCGAGACCAGGGTCTGTGACATTCTTCAGAGTAGTATTAAGTTGTGAAAAGTCAATTTTCCTAATCAACTTGCTGGTGTCACTTGTTCTGATTGCCTGACAAATATAATCAAACGTGATAACTAAGTGGTCACTGAGTCCCATAGGAGCTTCATAAGCGAGACTTTCAATCACGTACTCTTCGTTTGTCAGTATCAAGTCCAAGATAGACGGCGTATCACTACCCCGAAATCGGGTATTGTCAAAAATATGGTTGTAAAGTGGAATGTCCTCCAGCAACTGTTGAAATAAAGCATTCAAGGAGTTTTCTGGATAGACTGAATTTCCCTTATAGTTCGGCAAATTGAAATCTCCGATCAGAAGAAGTCTGCCGCCGTATCTGGTAGCCGCTAAGCGTATGTTTGCAATTAATGCTGAATTGTAGGCTTCATCGGCGGAGGGCGAGCGGTAAATCACACCCACTGTACATTTTTCTTTTTCTGTTGTTACATTCAGGGAACACCACAGTGTGTCTTGTAGTTGTAAGTCTTCATCAGTGATCTCTTGGCATGACAAACTCTGAACGTGATATAGAGCAACACCGCCTCCTCGAGCCAGGCGATCGCGACGAAGTAGAGACATACCCTCAATGACTACTTCGTTGTCTGTTAAAGTTGGATGGAACCATGTCTCAGTTACGGCAATCACGTCTGGTGAGTGTGTGGTAGTTAGTTCAGTCAATTCGTGTAATTTATTTGTCAAGCATTGGGCATTCGTATACAAAAATTTGACAACCGATGTTGACAGCAAAGACGGTTCGTGAGACAGAAATATCGGAACGGCTCGGTCGGAATCAACAGGAAAGTAATTTACTTCGGCGACTCGGATAGAGTCGGCTGAATTCCGTTTTTTTCACCAGGTTTGGATTTTTCATTCTGCACAGTATTTAGACAGTCGGGATCATCCGGGTTGTCATTAGTTTCGAGGCGTCTAGGAATTATTTTAATCTCTCGGGGCAATTTGTAACGAAATTGCTTCCAGTGTTTAACAACGGTATCAGCCATACTGTCTGTCAGCAGTGTCAGTTTAAGGGGGCGCGGAGCGTTACCCTCGTATTTCGGGGATGTCGGGATCCGAAAAGTATCGATAACAGCAGTATTGTTCGTTTGGATAGTATCGCTAATAAATTTCCATTGTAGTATATCGTGTTTCGAGTTGCACTTTGCGTCTGAACTGGCAGCAGCTTCAGGAACGTTCAGGATTATAAGACTACGTCTGTCACGCTCGTTTACTTTCCCAGTGTTCCTGTTTAGTGCCGATTTTACCCGTTCTGACCAGGGTATGTCAACAAAGATACGTGGCGTGTTTTGTTCACCGTCTTGCAACAAGTATGCAGATAAAAGTACATCTTCTAGTTCTTTTTCACTCTGCAACACTATCTTGAGCAATCTTGGTTTATCTTGGTGCGGCGCTTTGGGAGCACGAGTCAAGCGGGTCAGTGAAACCGGAGTGATTGTTTTTACACCCATCCTAGTGCACAGTTCCGACCATTTGGTCAAGTCATGCTGCTGTCTAGTCGAAAATAGTGTCTCAGATGCCTCTGGCACATTGGTACAAATCAACTCACTGATGCCTGGTCGCCCGCTTCCAGTTGTTCTGATGAGTTGGAACAATTTTCTGAAATTGCCTACAGCTGCCGCAGATTCCATTTCCGTAGCCTTAGAACTCCACCAACTTTCCCCGTCGGTTCTCAAACTGGCAACCAGTTTACGTTTAATAAGCCTTCGTGACGCATCATGTATGCTATCAGCAGAAAGCAACCGACGTTGGTCCATTAATTGGAGAGAATTCGCAGAAACCCAGTTCTGAGCTACACGGGAAGTCAACCCACAACTATCCAACGCGGCTGTTTCCAAGGAGGTTTGAATCCCACTCCATTGGTCATCGATACTATTTTGGGGAACTGTAGACAGATGCAGACTCAAATTGGCCTGAAACCCTCGGAGAACCGGGAGATCGTTAAGCCTAGCAACATTCAACTGCCTTGCAACATTTCTACGTTCCCCACCAAAACGCATCGAGAGCTTAGCACAGACTAACGCATTATCGGACTCTAGACAGGTGCCCCAGTAGGAGCGGCAATCTTGCACACTCCCTCGCCAGGAGTAGCTGATAGCAATATGGTCAATTTGCGTGAACAAGGCCGCCGATGGAGATCTCCAAGTGGAGCAGTGGCGCTTCGAATGGCGGAAGTGAGTGCTGGCAAGGTACAGTCTGTGCTCTGAGCACAAGTTAAGCAATCTTTCGCCGTTGTCATTACGATGACAATCGAGACCAAATCGGCCACCCACGAAATGCTCGTTTAAGGATAGACGGCCAACACGTGCATTCATGTCTCCAGCTAGGACAACGATGTCACTCCTCGATGCAAGTCTAATGAGTTCTTGTAATCTTCCATAAAACTCATCCTTGTCAAGTTCAGAGCTACAATTAGTCGGTGCATAGACAGCAACCACAAACAAGTCGCGGGATTAGTTGCGAAATCGGCCTTTTCTGCACGAACCCTGTAGTCTTACTGCACAAAGGCGACTGTCGACTGGGATCCAGTCTAACAGTGCGACCTCAGCTCGCTCACTCAAGACGATTCCGACACCAGCTTGACCAGATACCATGGCATCGTCATCAGTGGACAAACGTAGATAGTGTGACTTGTATGTATGTATGAAAGCACAAGCCTGATCCAGGCAAAGTGCCGCACAGTCATAGACTGCACGTGGGCGATATTACTGTCAGGTTGCCCAGGCCTAGACAGATATGAGGGGAGAAATAGAAATAGAAGTGAGACTCCAGCGTGTTTCAGCGTGCAGCTCACTACCGTTGGCCAATCAATTTAGCACGATGTTAGCCGTACAGCACAGAAATGCTGCACAATTGCACATCCGTGCAGATAGTGTGACTTACGTAAGTTCGAAGGGTTGGACAATCGCGTTACTGAGCTAGAGTTATGCATGCGTTTCCGACAAACAGCACACATCGACTTCGAGGCTATCAAGCGTGCGAGCCAAAGCTGCCTGCTGTCCGATGCTAGCTAAAGTCCATAAATTAAACGCCGCTAATTTGAATGGTACGTGTGGGCGGAAGAGCTTACTGCGTGATGATGTATAGATCCGGGTAAAAACAGTAAATATCCGCTTTCTCAAGGGTCCACTACGGTGAATGGTTAAAAAGCTTGAAAACCGTTTCCGCCATTAGAAGGGATGGAATGAATAAAAATGGTGATAAAGAACTTGCTGGTTTTAGTCGTAGCTTGCCACCCTTAGCAGTCGATGCTGTGCGTACGAAAAGCACCGGGCAGTGTTACAATGAAGACATACGGCATGTATGAAATCACAAGTCCGATGCACGTGGTTATAGGCTAAGATACTGTCAGACCGGACAGGTATAAAAATAACAGTGAGACTTCAACGCGTTTCAGCACGCAGCTAACTACCGATAACAAATCGATTAGGCACATTACTATATCGCATGTTACATAGCTACACGGCTTTCAGTATGAATGCCTGGTTAGAACCAAGCAGTCATCCTATACACGAGACGATTATAATTTGTCAATGCGCGATGCCCCTTGTCCTATCCAAGGACATTGTATGGTATGTATGAATGCACAAGCCTGATCCAGGCAAAGTGCCGCACAGTCAGAGACTGCACGTGGGCTAAGATACTGTCAGGTTGCCCAGGCCTAGACAGATATGAGGGAGAAATAGAAATGGTAGCGAGACTCCAGCGTATTTCAGCATGCAGCTCACTACCGTTGGCCAATCAATTTAGCACGATGTTAGCCGTGCAGCACGATGTTAGCCTACTTCGGTGTAGGCAACCGGGTAGTATTATGCCTACGTTCAACGATGCCGATGACAACGCTTTGTACCCGCCTTCTCGCTTTGTACATCTCATTGTTTATGTTGAACGGCACTATATCTGTATCAGATTGTGCAAATATAATAATAATAATAATCTTCTAAACCTAGAAGTCATCTAGGAGACGCATCATAATCAGAGCAACCGAGCGTGCTTCGGTACTATGCACCGTTCTTTGGTTCTAACACGTTGATAAACATCCAGATTGCTAACATAATGCTAGAAAAAATTAAGCAGGGGGTGGTGCTAGTTTCGTAAACAGCGTTCTGTTTAGCATAGTGCAAAATAGCAAGTGACAATTCCAATGGAAATATAGCATGTCCATCGTTACATGTTACAATTTAGCGTTTAATTACACCAGGCGTTCAGGGCTGCCTCCAAACTCCTCGGTTCCAGTATGATACTCAATGGTTAGGCGAAAGAAGAGAAGTTATGAGTTGATGACGCATATAATGAATTATTGTAGTTGAAATTACCGGTTGGCACTGGTTCGGGATCAGTCTCAAAATTAAATTGTGTAACAAGAAGCGACTAGCTGTGTGCTGCTCGGTCTTGGAGTCGGCGACAAAAGAGTAAGTGGAAACAAGGGTGTCAACTGCGAATGAGGACGTAGGTGCACATGGACTGCGTACCGTCTCTATCGTTCTGAGGTTGGAAGCCAACTGGATTACGATCTGCAACGACCTCGCCACGAATGGACGCGCGTGGAACGTCGTTATGAAGCTATCCGCACAAACCTAAAGCAAGGTCATAGCACAAGGTTTTCGAAGAAATCGTATTAGTTTTTCTAATCTTCTCACGTTCGAGGATTGGACCAGGGTACTGGACGAATATGTACTGCACATACTTGTTACATCGATATTTCCAAAGCTGTCGATAGATTCAATCATGGGAGAAAACCGCGAGGAAAAATCCGGAGAAGCCCCGTAGGTAGATAACTGGCGCACACCGCGTTTATCTGCCAACTCCCTGCTGCCTCGTAGGTTGCACTTGGCTGTGTAAAGGCTAGAGAGGTGTACTCGAACAAACACCAAGTGGTGCTGGGGACATCACTTGTACACTATCCCCAAGAAACTTCATGGTGATGTCTCAATCCGAGACATCAATGAAGCCGGCTTATCCACTCGTGGAGCCAGCCGCACAAAAGTAAAGTAAGTAAGTAATCAAAAATCTGGAAGCTTATGGAATAACCTGAATGTTTTTGAATTGGCTGTGGCTGTATTACTGATAGACACCGCCAAGTTAGTGTTGGCAGCACCCTCTCTAGAGGAACAAACGCCACGAGTGCAGTTCCCTAGGGTTCCATGCTTGAACCCCTTCCGTTCTTTGTGTATATGAATGACGTAGTGGATATTTGCTGTAATTCAATACTGTATGTCGAATATATTAAAATATGGAAACGTGTTAAGACTATTAGCGACTGTATGGCATTACAACGGGATCTGTGAACTTATACCGGCAGTCGCAGACAAACGATTTGGCCCGTGAAATGTTAAATGCTGCAGCTTGGCAAATTTCTGCATACACGTATCAGCTTGACACGCAAGATCTCGTCTGGACTAACGCAGAAAACGTTATAGATGTCTGTGTCGTGTAACCTCAAGCCCGTTGCCTGCGTAGAATTGCTCGCATTCGGTGGCAGCATCGTGTTACAAATATAGATGTCTGCAAGCGGGTGTTAGGACCAGGTGGCCGCGGACTGAGACTGAGAGAAATGCTGATGCTTGCTCGCTTGCGATGGTTGGGACATGTATTAAGAATGCCTACTCACCGTTTACCGTACCGCGCCTTATTCGCAGAGCCTGACAGAAGCTGGGAGAAAAGATCGGGTGGCCAGCCCATGACGTGGCGCGTTGGGATGAAGAAACTCACCGTAGCGCTAGGCTCAGTTGGGCGTATTCGTTTGCCTGGGTGGGGTCCAAAAGCTCCCCCTAATAGTTGGCTGGAAACCTTACGCGATATGGCTACAAACCGAAGTCAGTGGCGCCAGTGTATTTTATTATGTGTGTCATAATTTTTTATTCGGTATTATTTTACATAAAAAAAACAAAAAAACAAAAACAAAACAAAAAACCCGAAAAATCGCATGCAGTGAAACTACAAAAACAAGCTGCTTTTTGTGCATTTGCTTATTCTGCTTGCCTGCTTTCCCTTTTCCACGCGCTTGCTTATCTGCTTTTCCTGCTTCCTCTTGCTTGGCACTTTGTCTGGCTCCAGACTTGTGCTTCATGATGATGATGATGAACCTCAAGCCCGGACATTGCCGAACGGTGTATAATGAAGCCTACCGTATATTGGGTTCGATAAAAAGATATTCACGAATTTCGCACCTTAAACCTTACCTCAGTGACTTAAGACATGTACGTCCTGTTAAGGAATATTTAATCCAAGTCTGGCACCATAGCAGAGGAAAGATATTTAATTACCTGACAAGATGTATCATCATGCGACCAAGTTGTTGACCTGCCATTTCAAGAGAAAATGTCCAAATGATTTTACCCAACGACGGCATTTGAAATAATGCACGCCGAAAATCATCCCCTGAAACATAATAAAGCCCAAGAACCTTGCTGGAACAGGAGAACCTCCAGTCGCTAATGGACTGCTTTTCGTCGGCATGCAGACTTTGGGCTAACAATCAGCATGAGCAAAACCAAAGTCCTTGATCAAGGGACTGTATCGCCTCCAATCATCATTGTTGGAAACTGTCAGCTTGAACCAGAACATTATTTCACTTATCTTGGTTCAACCATAGCGGATATATATCATATGATATGAACGCACAAGCCTGATCCAGGCGAAGTGACGCTGCACGTGGACGATATTACTGTCAGGTTGCCCAAGCATAGACAGATATGAGAAATCGAGAATAATGGTAGTGAGACTCCAGCGTGTTTCAGCATGCAGCTCACTACTAGTGGCCAATCAATTTAGCACGAATGTGCAATCGTGCAGCATTTCTGTGCTGTGCGGCTAACGTCGTACTAAATTGATTGGCCAACGGTATTGAGCTGCATGCTGAAACAAGCTGGAGTCTCACTATCATTTCTATTACCATTTTTCCCTCTCATATGTCTAGGCCTGGGCAACCTGACAGTATTTTAGCCCACGTGCAGTCCTTGACTGTGCGGCACTTTGCCTGGATCAGGCTTGTGCTTTCACAACAACAACACAACAATTTAGCACGGTTACGACATGGCCGCCTGCAGTGGATTGGTCTTTTCTACATAATAGAAAATGATCGTATTCTCAATGATCTACTCTATGGTAAGTTGCAATTAGTTAATCGACAATTTGGGCAGACCATCGTTGCAAGCGCTGCGGGAGATAGCTTCTCCCGAATCGGACCGTTGTCATTCAAAAAGCTGTAGAACATGAAAATTCATGCGATTGTGATGTACATCCATGGACGACATCGACCAAATGAGGCCAACAACAACAAGCATTCCGCATTCTCGATTGGATATTCGACGATTTTTCTCATCATCATCATCATGATGAAGCATAAGTCTGGAGCTAGACAAAGTGCCAAGCAATATGAAGCAGGAAAAGCAGATAAGCAAGCGCGTGGAAAGGGAAAAGCAGGCAAGCGGGATACGTAAAAGCAAATGCACAACAAAGCAGCTTGTTTTTGTAGTTTCACTGCATGCGATTTTTTGTTTTTTTTTGTTTTTATGTAAAATAATACCGGGTAAAAAAATTATGACACACATAATAAAATACACTGGCGCCACTGACTTCGGTTTGTAGCCATATCGCGTAAGGTTTCCAGCCAACTATTAGGTGGAGCTTTTGGACCCCACCCAGGCAAACGAATACGCCCAACTGAGCCTAGCGCTACGGTGAGTTTGTTCATCCCAACGCGCCACGTCATGGACTGGCCACCCGATCTTTTCTCCCAGCTTCTGTCAGGCTCTGCGAATAAGGCGCGGTACGGTAAACGGTGAGTAGGCATTCTTAATACATGTCCCAAACATTTTTGCTTGGTCACAATTTGCTTCATGTTGCCCGAAGAAATCATACGATCGAAATCAGTTGTTTTCACTTCAAAACTCGAGGAATATTATACGAACCATGCGGTGTGATTGCTTATTGTTTCATCAACCTTAAAACTTTTCCCATTCTGAGAAGGCTATAAGGTTTGTGAGCATTAAACATGCTTTCATTGAATTCCGTCGTTTGTCGTGAGAATTGGGATTTGTTCGTGGGCAATATTATTTGAGTCAGTTGCACCCGTATTGCAGATTCCTCGAGATTGAGCGCGCTGACTCGGCGCTGATCCAGATTTCTCTATCTTGAAATTCACCGATTTACGTCGCCCCCCTTTATTTCACCGGAAGACAAAACAAGACTTAGAGTGCTGATTGACGTTCGATTGTTTAGTTGTGTTCTATTCAGTGCTTTCTCAAAAGCTCCGTGTGTGCTATCTAATGGTTTTGAACATGTGCAATCACGTGCTTAATTTCTTAACAGAGGGCGGGTGTTACTATAATCACGGTGCTAATCCGATTTTCATCCAGAAAGGTATACGCGTCAGCTTCAACAAATAAAAAATGTGAGCCCAAGGTCCCACAAAGCAACGAAAAGTGTTGTTTGAAAGGAAAATTACATTTAAGTACACCCAGCTGTTTCCGACAGATTGATTTTCAGAAGCGAATTACTGGCGCTGGTTAAAATATTGCACAAAATCTGATCACGTGATGGCACAGGTAAGACCACGAAGCTTTACCACAATCACATAGCGTACTTATGCGTCCAGTGCCGGGCAATCGCCTCGTATTTTTTGCGATCGTTTTTATACTGGCGGGCAATATCAGGAACCAGAGGATCATCTGGATTAGGATCGGTGAGAAGGGAACAGATTGATAGGAGTACTGTGGAAATCAGAAGAGACAAACCCACCTTTCGATATAGTAAGCGCGGGTGACCACTGATTCCTCAATATATCTAGGCAAATCGCTCCCTGAGAACTTATGTTAGGGTGGTAAACGCGTGTGGTAAAATTGACCTGTCATTAAATTTTATAAAGGAATACCTTGGGCGGTTTAAACGGATAATCGGTAGGGAAAATTATGTCTAGAAAAAATACTCCTCCTTCGTAAGCGCTGTTATCCTACAAATAAGTCAAAGAAAACACTTACAGGACCAGTAATTGTTGCATGCCAATGGAATACTGGAATAATAATGAAAATGTAAACTTACAATCATTAGCAACTGGCCCAGCAGAACACTGGGATAGTGGATCTCGACCGAGATCTTGCAATTCCTAAAAATGTCAAAATGAAGGACAATTACAACCTTAGCGATACGCTTAGCGGCCATAGCGCAAATTATGACCTAGAAAGTTCAAGTTCAAGTTGCACAGGGCTGAAGGTGGCTAAAAGCCAATCACGCGCCCAGATTTCCTTCGACGGTATGCGGTTGAGCACCCGGCACTTCGATATCGAGTATACAGTTCGTACTTTTCACACGTTCTTGCTTCCGAATAACTGGAAAGTAAGGTAGGGTTTCTCTTCACCAGCACGGTGAGAGGTCAGCTATTCAGGAAACAATGCAATCATATGCGTGAACAATGTGTGGTGTATGAAATCACTAGCCTAGTTGAGGTAAAGTGAAACACAGTCATAGACTGCATGTGGGCTAATTTACTGTCAGGTTGTCCAGGCCTAGACAGATATGATAAAAATGTAAAAATACGTTTTTTTTTGTTTTTTATAAAGTTTTTTTATTAGACAATATGCGGAAATATGACAGACCATTTAACGTCTAATTCCCTTTTAACGCTCAACACATTTGGGAGGCTTACTATACAATCTGGGAGCTTGTTCCATAAGTTGACCACACGGTTGATGAAAAAGTGCTCACGTGCCAGCAACCTAGGCCTACTCTTAAGAAGTTTCATGGAATTACCCCTTGTAGCTGCTTTAGGTGCAAGTTTAAGGATTTCAGTAATATTATCACCCGTAAGACCCTTTAGAATCTTGAAGGCTTCTATTAGGTCACCTCGCAGCCGCCGTCTCTTTAGTGAGAACAAACCGAGGTCCTTGAGTCTAGCCTCATAATTTTTACCTGCCTGACCATCAACCATCCTAGTCGCAAGGCGCTGGACCCTTTCGAGACATGCTATAACCTTTTTTAAGTACGGTGCCCAGGATTGAACGCAGTACTCCAAGTGAGGCCGCACGACTACTTTGTATAAGGGGATGAAGATTGAAGTTTTTCGGCAAGATAACGCTGAGCGAATTCTGAACAATTCTCTGCGAGCCTTGTTTGCAGCTTCGGCACATTGAGTAGCCCATTTAAAATCGCCTGTTATAGTAATGCCAAGATCCTTCACTTTTTGAGCAGCCGCTATTCTGATAGTTCCTTCTCCAACTTCTAGTTGGGTTGTCGCTAAATCAGTCGTCAGAAGACAGCTCTTCCCCAGGTTTAGTGGCAAGTCCCAGGTCTTTGTCCACTCAATTACTTTTTCTAAATCAGAGATAAGCGTATCTCTACTGTCGGTTCCTAGGATCTTAACATCATCAGCAAACAGGAAGCAGCGTGAACTCAAGCACGCTGCCAGGTCGTTTACAAAAAT
>JACCGJ010002062.1:7734-34921 GCA_013407085.1 Atriophallophorus winterbourni
CATGTGATTGAACATGTTGTTCTTGCCAACCTTATCCAACAGTGGCATACAAGCGCTCCTTGTTTACCATTCCTCCACTGTTTCAAGTGCAGGCAGATATTGATCTTACTGTCCCTACCGGATGAGTGCAAACAGCACCAAACCGGTCGCGGTGTGTGTGTTATAAAAATGCATATTCGCAGATATTGCTTTTATCTCTTTTATCAGTACTTCGTAAAATTGGATTACGTTCGAGTTCTCGGTTTATTTTATGCGAGATAACCCCACGCGCACGGAACCAAGCTAACAAACCACATAGGAAATTCTCAAAGTCAGCGACACTAATCCTGAAATCTCGATTATTTTGTGTTGAACAGCAAACGATAAATGCCACACGCTGAATTTAACTTGAAATTACCACATTTGTACGTATTATCGCGAAGGGGGATTTAAAGTTCAATGAGATTGCTCACTGTATCGTTTCTAGCCATTCACAACTGCTTGAGCGGAATTGGACTTACATATGCAAACGAACATCATTTGATTTACGCTTCTCGTGTTAAAAACAATTATTTTTTCACATTCATTCATACCGCAATCCCGTGGTGTTTTTAAATGTTTACCAAAACTCATTTAATCCTTGAATATTGTCAAACAAAATCAGTGATTATGCATTGTGGTTCTCACACCCCCCCGACTTCCGGCTGTTTGCCGTCATCAGGTGGAAACAGTAAGATTAGGTTCAGTGAGCATTGCAACAGTGGATAAATGGTAAACAAGGTTATACTTGAATGCCACTGTTGCATAGGGTCCGTACAACGAACCACGATGTTCAAATACAGAATCACAAAGTGATTCCTGGCCAAGCGCTCGAGGCGCATATAAAAGACAAAAGTAATATGGTGCTCACATCCCCATCCCTTACACACCACTACCGGTTTCTGGCTGTTTACCGTCATTAGATAGAGGCAGTAAGATTGGTTTCAGTTAGTCTTGAAACAGTGGATAAGTGGTAAACAAAGTTATACTTGTATGGCACTGTTACGTAAGCTTCGCACAACGAACCACGGTGTTCAAATGAACAAATCATAGATTTATTCGCGGTCAAGCAATCAAAACACTTAAAAAAGACCGATGAAATGTGGTGCATCATATCACCAGCTATTACGACAGCGCCGCCTGCGGTGGCTTGGTCATGTCTATAGAATGGAAAATGGTCGTATTCCGAAAGATCTACTCTATGGTGAGGTGCAATTAGGAAGTCGACCATTGGGCAGACCGCACTTGCGATACAAAGACGTTTGCAAAAGAGATAAGAAAGCTCTTGCCATTGACCCTGCGAGTTTGGAAGAACTTGCTCTTGACCGCTCCCATTAGAGGCATTGTGTAAAGCGTCGTCTGCAAGCGGGGGAGGAGCAGATACAGCTTTTGACTGCTGAACACAGATCACGCCACCGGCATGCAACTGACGCCCTACGACCGAGTTCTGTCTATCATTGCAAGCGCTGCGGGAAAGATTGTTCCTCCCGAAACGGACTGTTCAGTCATTCCAAATGCTGCAGAACATGAAAATTCTTGCGATTGTGAGGTACATCCATTGTCGACATTGACCGAAGCAGGCCAGCAACATCACCAGCACGTACACGCAACATCAAAATCAATATTACAGCAGGAAATCAGTCATTTGCGTTAAACAAAGACACGAATCGTCCATTACCTTCTGTCTCAAAGGCTTGTTCTCAATTTTGGAATGCAGCGGGACATTAATTATTCAACCTTTATACCAGAATGTCATGACTATTTTGGCGAATAATTTGCTTGAATGGACGTAATCACACTTAGTTAAGAGAAACCATCGATTTTATCGATGCTATGTACGATATATATTATTATGCAATCTATGTATACACTCGTATATACACGAATGGAGAAACTGCTGTGTTTGTTGTGAGAAAATCAAAGTACTCATATTCGTTTTGCCTATTTCTTGCGCGCGTATTTTGTGACCGAGTATTCGCAGTTGACATTCATTGGCTAACATTGGAGTGACTTTTTCTCAATGGAGCAATGTTAGATAGCATTCCATGCGCAGGCATTCTAAGCATGGCCATTCTCAAGCCTGTATCAATCAAAGGAACTGACGCATATGTTAGCACACATCTTCTGAACAATATTTCCATTGTCTTTTACTGTTCAATTGCATGCGTCCTTCGGCGTTCTGCACCAAGCTCGACGTACACATCCAAATCTCATCGTACGCGGTGTTCAGCTTCAAGCCCAAAGGTCATTATATTCATTAGTTTCTAATTCACCAGGTACCACAGTTCAGACTTTCTGACCACAACTATGCTAAAATAATGTTCGTCGATTCACCGATAATTTGATTCAGTGATCGTTCCAGCTCGACAGACAGTGTACAGGTTGATTGAAATGTATAATTTTTCGAAAAATTACCCCGAAAATAACCGCGTTGATCAATGTATTGTGCTGGCCACTTCATCCACAAACACCAAATATTGGTCATTCATAAGTGTCTTGAGTGATTGACCAGGAATCACTCTGTGATTCTGGCATCCGGGTATATCTTTGTTTACCACTTTACCACTGTTTCAGGACTCAGTGAGACTTATCTCACTGTCTTTACCTGATGATGGAAAACAGCCAGAAACCGGTATTGGAGTGTAATTTCGGGGGATGTGAGCAACACATTACTTTGGTCATCCATAAGCGCCTTGAGTGCTTTGACCAAGAATCACCTTGTGTGTCTGAACATCGTGGTTCGTTGTACGAAGCCTATATATAAGTGGCATACAAGCATAACTTTGTTTAACACTACACTGATTAGTACTTTGTTTGACCTAGACAACCATTACAATATAATTGAGAGCGATTTTCCCAACTTAATGAATGTTCACATATTCATTTTCAGTCGATCGATTTGAATTATCAATCAATTCGAATCAACGCAGCGCGCAAAGATCATATCCACAGATCACCCGCGAGTTCTCACTCAAATTTGATCAAATTACTTGAGGACAGGCAAAATTTACCAGACACACATACTCCATCCCAATGCGACGTCATCACCACAGGTCATCAAGATACTTGTACGGAACCATTCCGTTTCAATCGATCAGACTGTTCGAACGACCTTGATTTTTGCTTATCTCATTGGTGCAAACAAGGCGAACACAATCGCAGATCAAATGTCTCACCAATACTTGACTGTAGACAGGATTGCACTTCATCGATAACTGATAATTCGTGCAGTCAAACAACCTCGATAAATCAAGAACGTTTCGTACGATTGACCCCCGTTTCAGATTTGAATTTGAATTTGAATCTTGGCCCACGTGAGTTCGGCAGCTATATCAGCTCGAACGGGCGATTGAACCACAATGAGCACGCATCCAATTCATGGCAGTGTTGTTCAAACTGGATCATACCACCCAGTGATGTTTCAGATTACGGTCACGATTGTAATGAAAAACCACAAACTACACAACACACCCTACTTTCAGGATATGATCGCTCGCTTTCCACAGAAGTATTTGCGAGAAATTTCACTGAGGCTCCACTACCAGATTCCACCATCAAATACTACTACCCTGATGAACGACAAATTCATCCTATGCATCCGAAAATCCACTGCCATTTGCCTGATCTTGTTCCCAGTGATCAGGTTTATCACGATTTGAAAAGTTTCGCCATCCGCTTCAAACAAAGACGCATGAAACTAGGCATCACGCAAGCTGAAGTCGGTCGCGCTTTGGGTCATTTGAACATCGGCGGATTCGGGTGTCTTTCCCAGTCCACCATTTGTCGTTTCGAGTCCCTAACCCTGTCCCAAAACAACATGCTTATTTTGAAACCGATTTTGCAAAATTGGTTGCAACACGTCGAGCAAAATCTCGAGACCATGTTCGGGAAACCAACGGCGGGGACCCATGTGGTATTTGGCGGGAACCGTAAACGCCAACGTACTTCGATCACCGACCAGGAGAAACGATTGTTGGAAGCCTATTTCCGTGACCAACCAAAACCCTCGTCCGAACAACTCGCTCGGATTGCGGAGCAAATACAATTACGTAAATGTGTGGTGCGTGTGTGGTTTTGCAATCAGCGACAAAAGCAAAAGCGGTTTCACGATAAACACAGCCTGTATGGACACGGTTCGGGATACAAAACCGGGAGCTGATGTGCACGTTTATTCTGTATCGATTCAATTTTTTCCTTGTACATAAATAATTGGTTTTTATTATTTGAACATGTGATGAATCATCTAAGGTGAATTATAAAATTTCAAGATATATAACTTGAGTATTTAATGCAAGTGTGCTCTGCTGACGGGAACTATATCAAGATACATGGAAGGAAACTCCCAGGAATGAAGTTTACGCGAAATCATTCTTATAACACCAAATCAAAGTAGAGCCTATCGAACACAGCTTTACTTAAAGGCATTTAGTTGAACTTGATCAGATATTCGAAAATTTGTAGTTTATATAAATAGAATTCAAGATAACCAGTCTGGTTATTCCAAAGGAAAACAAACTTTGAAGAAATTGTTTTACAAGGTTGGCATGCCCAACCTATTCAATCACATGTGCCCAAACGCACGCAGATGGGGTTACACTCATGATTATGAGCCGATATGCTCATTTGCATGCATTTGCATCACAAACACCCCACAACCGGTTTCGTGCTATTTGCACTCATCAGGTATGGACTGTGCGATCAGGATCCGCATGTGATGAAGCAGTGATAAACAAGGTTTGAGCTTGTAAGCCACTGTTTTTAAAGCTGTTGAGATTGAGATGAACGCGAATAAGGATTTTCATTTACTCTTGTGAGTTTAACCCCTTACACGTATGCGAATTCACATGTAATTGAACAGGTTGGCCGTGCAAAACATTATCAAACATTGGCTTACAATGTAATGTGTTACTCACATCCCCCGCACTTACAACAGCAACAACACATTACTTTGGTCATCCATAAGCACCTTGAGTGCTTGACCAAGAATCACTTTGTGATTCTGTGTTTGAACAACATCGAGGTTCGTTGGACGAACCCTATGCAACAGTAGTATTCAAGTATACACATGTTTACCATTTATCCACTGTTTCGAGACTCACTGAACCTAATCTTAAGGGATGTGAACAACACATTACTTTGGTCATCCATAAGCGCCTTGAGTGCTTTACCAAGAATCACTTTGTGATCCTGTGTTTGAACAACATCGTGGTTTGTTGTACGAACCCTATGTAATAGTGGTATTCAAGTATAACTTTATTCGCTCATATGTTCACACTTTGTTTACCATTTCTAAATTGTTTCTAAATTGACCGTGGTGTCGTTACTTGTTGACTGCAAATAGCGCGAAACCAGTCGTGGTGTGTGTGTGTGTATGTGATGGAAATGCATGGCAATATGGATTTTCGCTTCATTTATTTCCTTTCGATTTTTATTGAAAAGAGGCGGTTAATAAACGATTAATTTCAACTGTAATGCGGTTCTATTTTACGCATTATATCTCTTCCTCTTTCCAATTTTGTTAATTAGAATCTGTCTTGAATTAGTAACATTTTGGCATGAATCTTTCTATTCGAATTGGCCTTCTTCATCATCATTGGCAAATTTGCGGATAAAATACAATACTATTCAAGCTTCGGTCTCGTAACCACATATAATTGCAAATGGGCCGAATTTTATTCGATGCTACCGTTTGCAAACTGTTTTATTCTGTTCAAACGGACCGTCACACGGTCACAATCATGCCCCAAACAGAGGTTATGCTCTTGAAGCAGCAAGAAAATCAATGTGTGAATTTCACGGGATTAAATATCAACACACTAGTCAGCTGTTTCGTTCCCATCGAAAGGGCATACACGGTGAGGTGAATCGTCACAGCTGACAAATTCTCCTTAAAACTCAGATGAGTATGGAATATCAGGTAATACGTAGCGTCGATCGAATAGTGTGATCTATTAACATCCAAGGCATCACGCGATTGAAAATGGTTGTTTTGTGTAAACGTGAACAGCGGAAACCCGAGTATGATTTACTCGAAAACGTTGACACATGACCCTCTGACCACGAAATCGAGAACACCGTCGGGATGCGTTCTACCGATGAAACGATTAATCACAGCGAAAAGGTTATCGATCGTACACAAACAACCGACTCTTCTAAGAAGACGTAATAAGCGGCAAAGCGACAAGCACTGTCGTATGTTACCAAATTAGCTCGTTTTGATCAGTAAGATCAATATTGTTGTTGTTGGCCTCCTTCTGTCGATGTCGACCATGGATGTACATCACAATCGCATGAATTTTCATGTTCTACAGCTTTTTGAATGACTAAGCAGTCTGATTCGGGAGGAACAATCTCTCCAGCCGCGCTTGCAATGATAGGCAGAACTCAGTCGATAGGCGTCAGTTGCATGCAGGCTGCGAGATCTGCATTCAGCAGCCAAGAGCTGTATCTGCTCCCCCTCAGATTGCAGACGACGCTTTACACAATGCCTCCAATGTGAGCGGTCAAGAGCAAGTTCTTCCTAACTCGCGTGGTCGATGCCGAGAGCTTTCATATCTCTTTTGCAAACGTCTTTGTACCGCAAGTGCCGTCTGCCCAATGGTCGACTTCCTAATTGCAACTCACCATAGAGTAGATCTTTCGGAATACCACCATTTCCCATTCTGTAGACCTGACCAAGCCACCACAGGCGGCGCTATCGTACTAGTCCATGATAATATTCGAATGGAGTTTTAATTTTCCCACAGACAGCGGCTTTCAGAAACGATCAAAATCTTGAGGATTAAACGTTAAATGTACTGCAGTTTCTAGACTGGGATTTCAACGTGAGCAATCTAGATGGTATCATTTTGGGTTGAATCAAATAGTCATAGTTTTTGCGTTCTTCACGAGTTTTTACACCACGGCAAATTTTATCAGCGTTAACCACATTGCTGTCGTGCTTATGAACGGGCGACAGAATAAGCTTGATAAATTGGACGAAAGAAGTCGAAAATATATTAATCCACATCTTTCTTTCTGCTGCTTATCACCACATCATGCAAAATAATTCAATGGTTGATAACATTCAAGACAATTCAAGGTATTTTTACTTTTGAAAGTTCGAAAAGAGTTTCACTGATCTCAGCTAGCTTGACGACCCAACGTCTCCAAGCTCGGCGTAAACCGCTGGAACAACATTTACATCATGAGCTGCACATCTTCTTTTCTTTTGATCAATGCAAGGTATGCAATGATTGAAAAAGCATTGTGTTCAGCAACAATCATAGAATAACGATAATTGAAATGTAATTAAGGAGTAAAATGCATGTATAAAGATTCAAGAAAGGAATAATCTGATTAAAATTAGTTCAAATTCTGATGAATTCGGGCAGATTATTTGAGTGAGTGATGCTCGGATGTGACGTGTTTCTGGGAAATCAGACATGAACCGAATATATATGTGTTACATATATATTTGATTATATAAATATTTATAACCTGGGGAACGTTTAGACAAAAAAACATTCCCAAATACACGTGAAGCTATTCCAGAGGATGTACTTGTTATAAGTGAGGATTTTTTTTATTGCTATAGCACATGCGGGAACCCAAATCCTTTTTAGCAAGCTTTACATGGCCGTATTATCAAATAAAGACGATTTGTCATTCCACATTGAGCAAACTGCAATTTTAATTCGTTTGGGGAAGTCTGTTCTTCAATGAACAGTCATGAAGTGCCTCAATACCTGGCATTATTGTATTATTAATTGCTATGGATACAAGGCTAGATCTTGATGTTGTTTGCAAATAAGCCGATATGTTGCAGCAAGCAAGGTTTGATACTTCGTCAAGATGTAGCATAAAGATAATGGGCCAAGGAACTGAACCTTGAGAGATTTCTACCAGTAGCTGCGATAGGTTTCGAGATTACATTATCGACACCCCCGCCTAGTGTGGCATGCCACGTAGACGGTTGGCTAAATCATCAGCTTTCCGGTGAATCCGAATAGTTCCAGATTCTTAGTCGTAGTCTGTGGTTAGCCTGGACAAACGCTTCGAAAAATTAAGGTAAGAGAACATGATTTGTCTACCCTTTGTCATCCACTCGGGTCTACTCATCTAGTATCAACAATAGCTGTGAATAAACATCAAGCACATGTATTCAAATTTCGTTTGTTCGAAAGTAACAGGTCATTTTCAAAAGGTGAAATCAAGTTGGTAACTAAGAGGCGTTCATTCTGTGACCTGTTGCGTATTGGCAATTGTTGTCCAACGGTTTCATTCGCAAACAATTGTTAACAGTGACTTTTAAAACGATATCCTTTTATAAAATAAAATTTCTGACACTGATGGCTTACTTACGGGGAAGATGTTAGTATTGCGCCTATTTGTCTGAAAGTCATTAGAAGAAAGCCATGTTTCGAATACCCCGCGCCATTTTAAAGGTCGTTGTTCATCCGATCCACGTAGACTTTAAAAATTCACAGCAAGTGTTGGAAGTATATCTAGACTCAAAAGATAAATAACTTGAAGATCTTACTGCATCACAATATGAGTGCTTTTGAAAATGGATTATTTAATTTAATTTCAACGGACCAGCAAGCATATAGCTCTACCGAAAACCCAAAATAATATATGAAAAACGAACAATGTAGCAAGCAAAAAAACGGGATTGGGTTGCTTACTGAACAGATTAAGCATCAAGTAAAAATCCATCGGGAAGAATTCGTTTTTGGTTACACAGTGGAGTGACAAGTGGGGTCAGGATGTACGGTTTTGTTCGATGCGTGGGTTTAAGGGCAAGGATGCATCAAGCTTTCTCTTACGTTTGAACATAAAGATTTGGCGAAATCTATTCAAACAAAAGAGCAATGCAGCAATTAAAAACATTCCAGCCATCACGCTAACCTGATAGATCATCAAGTTTGATAAAATTATTTTAGTGGGTTCAGCCAGCTACATCTTTATCACCTGCTGTGGATACCGAGAAACGAATGCTTTTTAAGTATAATCATAGAAAGTGTTAATATTAATTTACAAATTCTAATCACCTACTTTTAATGACGGTTCTTTTAAAGTATATTCTACAAAATAACTCTTCAAAAATAATGAGACGATCGACCTAAGCGATTAGTTAGATTGCTCATGAATCCTAGTAACCCAAAAACTCAATAGCAACGAATCCCAGAATCCCAGGTTAATGAAAAATCAACTATATCGACCTACTAAACAACACACCCCACGAGAACACCTACCACATTCTCTCCGATTGTGCACAGATTGTGAGTACCACTCAACACAACAATTATCTCGAACAAATACACAGCTGCCGAAATACCAGCTGTCACCGGGGAATGTCATCGACTTTGGAAACTGGGATAAAATTGTTTTATTGACCAGGAGTTCAGATGATTAGCCCGGCAACCAATTCGAGGCCCACATTGCAGCTTCGAGTAACGTACCTAGGGTGTGAAATCACATGCAATGTGCGCATTTTTCTTGCATTCGTGTAGCTCAAACGGCACATTCGCACCTGCCAGACCGAGTATGATTGAGGATGATTGAAGCGTTCGATGCGTGTCGGCAATGGTATTCCAGTGTGTACGAATAAGCAAGTTGGAGATCGCGGAACATGTGGCGTTTAAGATTGACGGTGAACAATTTGAGTGGTTGTCGATTTAAACAAAAGGTGTTATTAAAACGGTTTATGGCATTCATGTGAAGCAGTCCACCAGACGGTTTATTTTTTGGTTTAAAATCTATAATTGGACGGATCGATGCGTTTGGAATTATTGGAAAGAAGGATTGTCGTTGAACGTGGAATGAATGCGAGATTTTTCAGCGCAAGCGGTAGCAGATACAACGGAGAAAAAGCTGTGACCATCCACCAATCACAGGGTGTCCGAACACAAATTTATAAAACTAAATTGTCATGAAAACAAAGTTTGCTGTGAATCAGTTAGAGCCGATTTTAGGAAACGTTTCGTTATATTGCGAATGTTCTTTTCAGGACAATAGATGGCCGATCACAGATATATTATAAATACCTCATTGCCTCAACGCACGTTATGTGAAGTCGGTGATGTAAAAGCGTCAACTTAGAGCTCGGAGCGTTGTGTGCGCTGCCGTAATGTACAATGTGAAAATCAAACAGGGACGTGACGAACACTGCCCATTGCGCCACTCTGCTATTGCATAAAGAAAAATGATTGTTCTTCTAATGGAATAAAAGTCAACGATAGAGACGCTCCTCACAGCTAGACAGTGAAGAACAGAATGTGTTTCAAAAATGCTCATTTGCATGCATCTCCATCGCATTCATGGTCATTGGTTAAAACCCAGTCTACATGAGTAGGGGCTCATGTGATTGAACAGGTTGGTCGTACCAACCTTACCCAACAGTGGCATACAAGCGCAACTTGTTTACCATTCTTTCACTGTTTCAAGTGCATGCGGATCCTGAACCTACTGTCCATACCTGATGAGTGCAAACAGCACGAAACCGGTCGTGGGGTGTGTGTGTGTGTGTGATGGAGATGCATGCAAATGAGCATTTTTATTCATGGTCATGGGTTCAAACGCAGTCTACATGAGTGAGGGCTCATGTGATTGAACAGGTTGGTCGTACCAACCTTACCTAACAGTAGCATGCAAGCGCAGACTGTGTTTTAACTTCAACAAATGCAAATTTTATGAATGTGTGAAAGCGAACCGATTTCACAGGCAAGATAACCCCGCAAGTCCTTGAAAACTGCAGTGAAGAAAAAGATTTTTGTGTCCGAATATGCTCCAGCTTAAAAACCCACACTTAAAATAAGCGTTCTGAACCAACCCACGGTCAATCAAGGTTTTTAATGGTCTAAAAAGCATTTAGCATAACAATAACCATAGGATGACGAAAATTAAAATGTAAGTGTATAGAAACAAGGTAACTAATTAGATTAAATAGTAGTATATTTCGTTTTAAACTCACGCAAGCCAGTGATGTGAGTAACGATAGAAGGTAGACTGGTTTAAGTAAGACCAACGTGGATAAAATGAACATGCCTTATACAGTTTAGGTGGAAATGGGTACCACAAGCGATAATTCCTTGTATTTCTTCGTGTGTGAGTTATGATTTGGGGTATGGAATATTTTGTAAAGTAGGATGAGGTCTTCTCCTATTCGTTGATAAGGTAATTCGAAGAGATTCATGTCAGCTATCTTTCTTTGTAAGGCTTGTATTGAATGCCGAGAACTAGTTTTGTTGAGCGGTGGTTGATTCGCTGCATAGTTGCGCATCTTTCTTGAGCCACTGAGATCATTACTACACAGTGTATTTCATGAATGGTCTCTGACATGTATTCATGATCCATGGGAAGATTTTTGCCGGACATTTCCCAAATACGCATTTTAGTAGAATGGGGACACTTGATGCTTTTGTATAGGTAGTGTTAGTTTGAAGCGTTTTTAACTGGACCATATCCAGACACGAAAATATTTTTTTACTGCCCTTTTCAATGACATATAGCCACATATGATACGCGGAATCTACTTGCTTCCCACATTCACAACAGACGGCCTTTTAAATTCAATAAATACAGGCTCAAACGGGTATTTGGGAAATTTTTTCGCCCACGAAAGTCCCAAGGATCGTGAATACATACGTGAGGCCGGGAGTAGAATATACTGTGCAGTCCTGGCATCAGTTGCTCAAAAAGATGTAGAAGTTATTGCCGCGAATCTCTCACCACACAACTAAACTAATTTCTGTCATGAAAACAAGCCTTATTAATTAAGGACATCTCACTTGAGATTGTCCGATTTTCCCTATCGACGAATCGGAAGAGATCCTATTTAACAGCGTTGAATGAGCGCGATTGTTAAATATACCTATTACAGAACAAATCGAATATAGTCTGTACTCTTGGAAGCGAATGTTAGGAATTTGGCTACTGCCTTCATTTGTAGACATATCCGAAATGACCGAATAGTTGCCTAGCAAATACCAACAGCAATACAGTAACTGCCAATTCCTGCCCACACACTTGTCGAATTTCATGGCATCCACTAAAAATAGAAATATCATTTTACGCGAATCCGCGATGTTTGAAACGCTTCAAGTTCCCATGATATTATCCAGTCTCGAATACGACAATTTGATGGGAAAAATTTAGGCGCCTTACATGATTAACCGTACCCAGGATTCTATTTCCACTGTGAACGCCGAGTTGCTTAGGCAGCTTGGTGTAAGGGTAGGACATTATGTCAGGTCAACCGAAATCATATCACGCTCCCCGTTTTGACGGCTTCAAGGACACTTGTTTCACACCCAATTGACACTTTCGTCCTAATTCACCCACGAGGTCAACCTTTCCATCGTTAATGACGTTCACTCACGAATCACAGAACGCAAAGAGAACATCATCAGTCGGTCAAAGAGTGTTGTTCAGATGGTGTTCGCCGAGCTTGTATAGTTGTTGTTGGACGTTTCGTCATCAAGCTAGATGACGTCATCAGCAGAACTTCTTTCGAAGTGTCTTAAAATTGGTATTCATTGGTTTTTGTAAGGTCCGTCCATCCATTCGCCATCACTCCCGTTGGTAGGTGGAATTCATGTGTTGCATTCTTGTCCATCGAGTTTTCATTGTTCCATAGGTTGTAGCCAATTGAAGGTGTTGGTTGATTGATGTAGTTGTTGAGTGCCACGCTTTGATGAATTCTCGCACTCGTCGGTTGTTTTCTTTGGCTATAATCTTCACGTTGTCGCAATCGAATTGGTGTCCGAATTGATCAACATGTATTGCAATCAGTGACCTTGGGTCGTGCCTTCGTACAGCTAACCCGTGTTCGTGCGTTCTTGTGCTTAGCTTGCGGCCGGTTCTTCCGATGTAGTTCTTCTCGCAATCTCTGCACGTAATCTTGTAGACAATATTCGATTGTTCATCTTTTGCAACTTTGTCTTTTATATTTTTGAAGTGGTTGCGTAATGTTGACACGGGTTTGTGCGCGACCTCTATTCCAAATGGACGAAGGACCTGAGCTGCGATTTCTGATATATTCTGCACAAACGGAAGAGCGCGTCTAACTCTGATTTCGTCATCGTGTCTTTGTTGGGTACGGTTGAACTTGTTGCGTACTACAAAACTAATTGGATATCCATTCTTCTGGAACACTTTGAACAGGTATTATTTTTCTTGTCTTCTTAGTTCCGGCGTGCTGCAATGTGTTGCTGCTCTTTTGAATAGGGTTCTAACGCAGCTGCGTTTATGGTCAGAGCGTGTATTACAAACATCACGAATAACAAAATACGACTATTGTATGTTGGCTGATCCCGTTACCACATAGCGGTCTTCAAAATGTCTGTACCGGTTGCAACAATGACCGCAGTTATCCAATGGATTTTGTGTCAAACGGTTCACTAGAAGCACTCCCCAACTTAGGCTCGTTTGATCTATTTTCCAAAGTGACGGACGACTTCCATCTGTTCATCGTTCTGAAGAGGGTTTCACTCAAATCGTTCTCATGTAATCCTTCTGAGGCTCTGTTATTGCTGTCGTCCGTATTGTTCACGCATCCTGCTCTTGTATTATACCGAGGGTTGTGTTCTGCATACCATCCGAAACTACTAACGAGTAGTAATTCATTGAAATATTTCAACTTAAATTAACTGTATCGGGGTCCATTTGCTAGAAGCCATACTTCCTTCTGAACTGGTCGGACAAACAAAGCTACCCAAATGTGCCAGCCTGGAGAATAGTTCATAAACGATTTAGTGCGATCGGCCAAACGGTGGACGGCAGCCCAGGTCGTTAAGGTGTGGACTACAATGGTGATGGTCGAGGGTTCGAGTCCCACCTAAAGCGGAGGATATGCACTGCTGATGAGCTCAAATAAGAGCGTCCAGTGCTTTCATTGTGGACCGTCGTGATCAAATTTGTGAATAGTTCTATGCGCTTGGCACGGATGAGTAGTCACAAATATAAACAACATATTCTCCAAATATCGTCTATAAACCACACTCTCTCACGGAAGCTACTCATAAACATCGTTTCGAGGGCTTTAGATTCCAGGAATAAGTTTGAGCCTATGAGTGATTATCGATGTGTGAGAAAGGTAAAAGCGAGTTAAAAACCAAGCCAGACAGGGCTAAAAACCCGAGTTTTTAATGTTGAGAATTCAGGTGAAATACCCGCGAATATATGAATATGTCGATCACAACGCAAACGCGGCTAGACTGCCGGATGCCTCTGTATCACTCTATCGTTTTACAATCACCTAATTACAAAGAACCGCGAGGGAACTCACAATTTAAACAAATATATAAAGCGATAGAGCATTTTATCTGGATAAAAAGTTTAGTAGATATACCAATCGATTGGAATATGTTTGGGACCGATCGTGTATTCATAATGCAAAGGAAATTTGAGTGCAATCGGTTAGAGTAGTTTTTGGGTAACGTTTCACTTCTGACACAGAAGCTTCGTCAGACCAAGGGTGATAGTCAGGACAGGGAACATGATTAAGTAGTAGTCAACCCACCACCACTTATTTGACCTTACCGCTAAACAGCCTACAGTGTGTCACGTCTCGTGGGAATGACCAGGATCAGTGGTCCATTTTCCTCAGTGTGTATCACATCAATCTGATACAAGTGAACACGGTCAAGGTCAGTTGACACGGATGCCCACATACGTAAAAGTACATAACTAACGGGGCTAAGCTATTTTTGAACAAAAACAAAAAATCTAATTAACTACTCTAACCGATTGCACTCAAATTTCTTTGCATTTAGTAGATACAATAAAGTAAAGTGTTCGAATAATCATAATACATTTTATTATTGTTTATAGTATCCACGTCCCCTGAACATATGCATTAGATTGCGTCTACACCAAAGTTCACGTATTCGGTTCTCATAAAGATGTCTTCACCGAAAAAGAAGCCTCTCATTGAACTGATCATTCGCTGAAATTTCGTTGGTTTAATCCCTTAGCGACCAAACAAAAAGTCCAGATCGATGAAAGCAGCTAGGCTAGATAAAGGTACCGTCGACCGTTTGACCGGAACTCTTGTACACCAGGGTAAACTATATGCAAATGACCGCAATTAGAATGAATGAGTTCAAAAATGAAATTTCTCTAAATGTAGTTTCAGTTGTTAACCACTGATGGATAAGATTAGCATATCTAGACATACTTGATCACAATGTAAGTTGCGAGGTAGTTAAATGTAGACGTTTGTGTGTATGAAACCATAAGCCTGCAACCAGGCCAAGTTCCGCCCAGCTAAGGTACACCAAGTCCTAGGCACTTATCGAAAATGGAAGTGAGATTCTAGCGGGTTTTCACACGCAGTTTACTACCGGTAGGTGCAGGTTAGAATAGCCGTATTTTGAACAAGGCTGGCTTGATGATATTTATCCAGCGGTAGCCATGAATCCCATGGCGCATGGGATTGGAATAAATTCGTAGCACGACATCCCCATTTCCAAGCGTGTTGCATATACATCATTCAAAATATGACCTGCCAATGTTGGCCCTGCCAGTGCTGTGCATTCCACTTAAAAATAATCACAAAACACCTCAACAACGTAGAGCGACTTTACCCCGCAAACGCGGAAATTGACCTGCTTAGCGCAAATCAAGGATTGATAAGCTTCAAACGAGTACACGAGTTTTAGCAAACAGAGTTCTACGTTTAACAAGTTGCGCTTGTATGCCACTGTTGGGTAAGGTTGGTACGACCAATCTGTTCAATCACATGAGCCCCCACTCATGTAGACTGGGTTTAAAACCCATGACCATAAATATAAAACACATTTGCATGCATTTCCTTCACACAAAACACCCCTCGCTTCGGCGGTACAAACACAAACAAAACAAAACCACCTTTTAACCTTAGTGGCATACAAGCGCAACTTGTTTACCATTCTTCCACTGTTTCAAGCGCATGCAGATCCTGATCCTACTGTCCTTACCTGATGAGTGCAAACAGCACGAAACCGGTCGTGGGGTGTTTTGTGTGAAGGAGATGCATGCAAATGTGTTTTAGAGTTCTACGTTTGTTGGTGCCATAATGCCGGACAAAAAGTTTAAAGTTACTCAGTTAACTGCGCTAGTCTGGCAGCGCCTTATTGATTCTCAATTAGGAAGTTAGAAATTTAATTAAAACAATACAATAGAAGATTATGAGTACGTCTCTAAGATTGCCGAGTTTCTCACAAACAGAATAGGGTATACAATAAAATTACGCACATTTCTTTGAAATCTAGTTCAAATGGAATCGGTCCGTTGAAACTCGATTTTGCGGAACAGCATGCTTGAAATTGGCGAAAAAATTGTGGGGGAATCGTGAGGAGAATCACAATTGAATAGGACGAGCTGCCGTTAGGGTCTCAAGACAGCGCCCTAGCCACCAATCCTGATACAATCACAACGGTAAATACTGAACAGCTCCGATGCGAAAGGCCGTAACCGTGTGAAGAAAAACAAGCGTCAAAAGGGTGGGCAATAAATACAAACAGCTTCGACTGGACGTGTGGAATGTCCACTGAAATACACAAGGTCGGAATATGGATAAAAGACAAGCGGAGACGGGATATTAAACGGTTTGTAATCTCTAGTATAGAAGGATAGCAGTACCCAATCAATGTGATGATCAGTGGGACAGTTTGTATGAGGGAAATGTTTGGTTAACAACATAATTTGTCGAGATACGTTGAAGTTTGATGTCGGAGAGAGACGAAACTTATCAAGCCAGGAACATTTGGGAGCCTTGGTTTGTAAAGAACGACAGTCGGCGTAATATACGGCACTGAAGTTAAATATCTAATGCTAAAACCCATCGAAAACGAAACAGTAAGCTTAGTTCTGGTAATGTATTACCAGATTGTCGACAAAACTCAGCAAACGGAAAGATGGGTAAAGCACTTCTCCGCTCTCTACTCCAAAAACAGCACGGTTTTACCGCATGCAATTGAAAATGTTGAGCGGTTGTCAAACATTGTGCATCTAGATACTCCCTTTACTCTTGATGAGCTCAATAGAGCAATCGACCGCTGAGCGAATGGGAAGGCCCCTGGTGACGACGGAATTCCACCTGAGCTCATCAAATCCTGTAGAGCAGCGTTATTACAACCGCTTCACCATTTGCTTCTTCAGTGCTGGCAGGAGGAGTGTCATACAAGATATGTGAGACACACAGATCATCACGCTATTTAAAAAATAAGGGAGATAGAGGCGACTGCAACAATTACAGAGGAATATCCCTTCTGAATGTTGTAGGTAAATTGTTTGCTAAAGTATAACAGATCCGGCTACAAGTTTTAGCCGATAGAATTTACTCCGAATCTCAATGTGGCTTCCGCAGGGGAAAATCAACCGTTAACAAGATTTTCTCCCGGAGACAACTTCAAGAAATGTGTCGGGAACAGCGCATGCCATTATAGTGGTATTTATTGATTTAGAGAAGGCGTTTGACTACGTCAGCAGAGAGGGTCTTTTCAAAATGTTTGATCTGTCCATTTCTCAGTCCATTTTAACGGTTGCAGTTCAGAAGCATTTGAAATTCGCCGAGGCGTCAAACAAGGGTGTGTTCTTGCTCCCATGCTGTTCGGTATTTTCTTTGCTCTGCTTCTGAAACACACTTTTAGGACGAGAACAGAACAGTGATGGCAAGCTTTTCAACCTGAACCCGTTGAGAGCACAAACCAAGACACGGGATATGCTAATCCGTGACCTGCTGTTTGCCGACGATGTAGCATTTATTGGTCACTCCCGAGAGAACCTCCAGTTGCTGATGGACTGTTTTTCGTTGGCATGCAAAAACTTTGTGCCAACAATCAGCATGACCAAAGTCCTTGGTCAATGGTTTGTATCGCATCCAATCATCACTGTTGAAAACTGCCAGCTTGAACCAGTACATCATTTCACATATCTTGGTTCAACCATTGCGGATAACCCCTCGCTAGACACGGAGATTGATAAGCGGATTGGCATAGCAGCTTTCATTTTGTCCCGATTGAACTCTCGTGTTTGAGGTAACCGCAAGTTTACTGTAAAGACAAAGATGATGGTATACAGCGCGTGCGAACTAAATGCTTTACTGTGAAACCTGAACCACACACTCAAGGCATGAACGGAAGCTGAATGCTTTCCATCTACGAAGCATCCGTCGTATCTTGAACATATCGTGGATGGACAGAGTGACTAATGCTGAAATGCTTTCAAAAGCTGGTCTACAGAGCATGTTCACCCTATTACGTCAGCGCCGCCTGCGATGGCTTGGTCATGTCCATAGAATGGAAAATGGTCGTATTCCGAAAGATCTACTCTATAGTGAGTTGCAATTAGGAAGTCGACCATTGGGCAGAGCGCACCTGCGGTACAATGACGTTTGCAAGAGATTTAAAAGCTTTTGGCATTGACCCCGCGAGTTGGGAAGAACTTGCTTTTGACCGCTCACATTAGAGGCAGTGTGTAAAGCGTCATCTGCAAACTGGGGAGGAGCAGATACAGCTCTTGGCTGCTGAACTCAGATCACGCCGTCCATCCACGGTCTTCATCGACCGAAGGAGGCCAACAAGATTACCAGAACCAAACATTTATATCCTCCAAATAAAACAAGAGCGTTTCAGCGGGATGTACATCAGATAAAAGACGTGAAGACATCACGATCTTGTTCTAATTCGGAAAAACGTCAAACCGGGGGAATCGTGCAGCTACTCTCGAACGAACGTCCAAGATCATGGCACAAACTTTGCGTGAATAAACCGTTGTCCAAACATACTCACACACGAATCGAAACAATGGTAAACAAGTTGAGCCACTGAACCTTATCTTACTGTCTCCATCTGATGACGGCAAACAGCCAGAAACCGGTAGTGGAGTGTAATTTCGGGGGATGTGAGCAACACATCAAATTGAGCTACTGTTGGATACGATTGGCACAAACAACCCGTTCAAACACGCATACGGGGTTAAACACACGGCCTTGAACAAAGATCCTCATTCGCAATCATTTCCATCACACCCCCACGACCAGTTTCGTGCTATTGACAATCATCAGGTAGGGACAGTAAGAACTGTTGTCCAATTATGGTATCCCCGCGGTCATTGTTGACGGCTACCTTCGGTCGATATCTAACATGGATTTACGCCGCTAGCAAACGAAACCCGCAACGTCCATGATTATATGGTCCGAATCGGAAGAAACAAGATCTCCCACACATTCATAGTGATGGGCAGTACTGAGTAGATTTGTTGACGTGATTTACGCTCATCAGCCGAGAGCAGCACCAGCGCTTCGAAAACTTGCACAGGACGCTTCAAACGATGTCTTCAAAGCCAGCTGTCAAGAGTAAGTTCTTCCCAACTCGTAGGGTCAATGGGTAGCGTTTTCATGTAACATTAACAACTGTCTTTGCACCATATGTGCGGGTTGTGCAAAGGTCGACCTTCTGAGTTCAACTTTCGAAACAGTAGCTCGTTCGGAATACAAACAGTTTCCTTTTCTATACACATCGCTGCAGATTTGCTTTACAGTTCTGCATTGATTACCCTGTCTGATCAATCGAGACTGGTAGGCTTCCAGCCAACAAGGCGAATGACGGTCGATACTGCAACGACCCGAATTAGGCCAGCAAGACTGAGTTGTATTAGTTAACGTCGAATGACCTTGACAGGGTTATAGGACGCGGCGTCGAAGAACCTTATCGACGTAAGAGCTCTACCACACCTAGGTCTAAAAGCAGACATTGCCGATGATCGCCAGAACGCGCTAATAGTGAGCAAACAAGAAGACGGTATCAAGGTAACGCTTCACAACGACCCTTCTTTCTAAGCCTTAAAATTTTAACGATGACGACCAGAACCATTTCAAACGTCTCCCAATAACTGAACCTGATCTTACTGTCTCCACCTGATGAAGGCAAACAACTAGAAACCGGTAGTGGTGTGTATGGGATGGGGATGTGAGCACCACAATACATTGGTCTCCAAATAACGTTTTACTCAAGACTCCATAATGTTGGGCAGCATGTTTTGCAATGCACATATAAGCAGCCTCAACGAAACAAAAAAGAAATCTATTAGACAAAACAGTTTATAACAAAATAGCAGACGAAAAGGCATCGAGTAAAACGGTCGTGGAAAATATTCTAACAGCACCTAGGTGGACCTAAAATACATCACAATCTGACAGATAGAATAACCGAATCGAAAAATGTGATCTAAAATGTACGAAGAAGAACATAACACTTTGGAACAGGAAGGTTGAAATGAGGGCCAAAACACACACACACACACATATATACAAATCACAATTTAAACACAGTTGGATTGACATGATTGCACGGAAAGCAGATGATGGTAGGAAAAAGAACGGAGGGGGGTTTAAATCAATCGATTGTCTATGATACCTCAAGCAACCAGTGACCAAACTTTCGAGTCCATTCGACAGCCACAAACAAGGCACCACTGGCTGGGAATGTTCGAAGAAGCGTTGGGCCTAGACCGCGATACAAAGCACCGATGCCTGCAAGAGGAAGGTCACAATGAACTAGCACATCGTACACAAATGAACGGTGTATGCAAGTGATAAGTACAATTGTGCTCCTGGCACTGACGTCGCGAATCATGGAAACTCACACGCGCCGATCGGTGGTGAAGTCAAGGAAGTGTTTTATGAACGGTGAGCTTGGACAACATCTACGCACGGATGCGACTGAGACGAAGAACCGAACGTGACCAATGGTGGGCCGGCCAAATAGCATCGTCAGTGCCACTTCGAGCAGTCAATTTGCCAACACTCGCTGAACATGCTGCCTAGTCTGGCAACGAAACGTCCGATGCAAACTCAACAAGCTCGGAGAACAAATTCAAGTAAGCTACAGTGTATTATGATTGTTAATTATATTTTTCGGAGGACGTCGCCAAACCATTAAGTTTTCGCTGTTGGATGTGGGTGTGAACCAGCGATACAAACACGTACCCAACTAACAGTAAACAGGAGACTTAGCATACTGTCATTCGATAGCGCCGAATATCGAAAAGACCCCCTCCACTATGTAACATAATTACGAGAAAGCAGTTTCTCACCAACCTTGCGAAGGCAACTATCCGCAGTAGTAATTTTGGTAGCGGCCTATATGTATCGTAAAAACAAGTTAAGATGCATAGACTTCGTTGGCTGGGTCTTTTAGTGTGAGTGTGATGTGAAAGCACAAGCACAGGAAAAATGCCGCACAGTCAGTGGAAAATAATCGTTTTCCTAACTGGGTTTAGTTTGCCGTTCCCGGTACGGAATGATCTCATTATATCGGAAATTAGAGTTAAAAATGACCCAAGCAAATTCGATCTTGCAGCGGAACCATCATTGATCTACTTCGCGGTCGAAGATTCTATGACTGATAGTTTTGCCACATATTAGAGTCTCATCATCATAGTCAAAGACGGAATTACACCGGTAGCACGTACCGAATACTTAACTGTCACATAACCATGAAAAAGTAAAATCCTAAAAGATGAGGAAGGGTGGGACTTAAATATCTACGGACTCTATAGAAGAGTAAGCACAAACAAACTGAGAAGAGGTCCCTACACCACGAATGGAACATGCATTCAAACAAGTTTTGTGAACGAGTAGAGCGACATCAGCATGGCAGCTTCCTTGCGGCTTTCACTGTCATGCATCATAACAAGCTTCTCTCGTCACTCCGCTTGACAACATTCAAGGTTAAGCAAACACTCCAAGAAGATGCTTAGTGCAAGACCGGGATTGAACACGGTTTCGGGACATATCCTGAAGCGTAACTAGCCATTGCGATATCTGATCGCGGGGACACCAGCCAGGAAGACGCGCTGCGCCAACTTCGGAAAGGTTACTAGTAAGGGTTTTTAACTCCTTGTGCCATGTGACGGTTTGGCCACCCCGAGATTTACGCCAATCAGGATGTGGCGTCACAAAAAGAATCCGTTTCGGAAGTTGGTGGTCCGGCATCCGTAAAACGTGACCCAACCAGCGTAACCTATGCAGGTTGATCTGCTTCTCTATATCAACATTAGTACCGAACAATTTGTTTCGGAGAGTATCGATGCGTATGCGATTGTAACAGCTAACTCCTATAACGTTGCAAAGACATCGGTTGTCAAATATTAGAGTCTTACCGTGCGGCACTTTGCCTGGATCAGACTTGTGCTTTCATACATTCCACATATTAGATGGTGTCAGGTAACTTAATAAACAAACACTGAGACCACCGGGAAGAAGAAAAACCACTGCAGCAAACAACAAGCGTGACATAAAATGCAGACTCAAAAGTAAAAACAATTTTGGAATGTGGCTACCAAAGCACAATCAATGCATCGCCGTTCAATGAGATCAAGGCGTACGAGAAACAATGTAATCAGCCAAAGAGAAACTACTGTTAAACACCGAATAATGATGATGTTCAAATAAAGAAACACAGAGCAATTCAGGGTCAAGCGCTGAAGCGATTATAAGCGACCAATAAGTTGCAATGCACACACCATGTCCAGCTTCTGGCCTACACGAGTGGCTCCCCGAGCCCGGCGGAACTGCTGCTACCAACAGGAGAACGGGCGAAGACGTGTGACTGACGCCTGAAAACCAGTTTGCTTCGGGCAAATGGAGCTCGTTAGCCTGGGAGGGCATTTCATCCATGGGAAGGAAAACCCCGATTTTTAAACATTCGCTGCCTTGCTCTACTCGTTCACGAAACTTGTTTGAATGCATGTTCCATTCGAGATGTAGCCGCCTCTACCCAGTTTGTTTGTGCTTACTCTTCTATAGAAGCCGTAGTAATTTAAGTCCCACCCTTCCCCATCTTTTAGGATTTTACTTTTTCATGGTTGTATGGCAGTTAAGTATTCGGTACGTGATACCGGTGTATCACTGTCTTTGATGATGTTGATTGTGGAATAACCGATCGCGGGAAAGGCTTCGGGAGAAAACCACTAGGAAAAATCTAGAGCAGAGTCTCGTAGACGGTTAGTTGGTGCACACCACCTCTTTCTGGCAACCTCCTGCTGCCTTGCAGGTGGCACTTGGTTGCACAGAGACTAGAAAAGCTGACTCAAACAAACGCCGAGTGGTGCTGCGGATGCCGCTTTGTACCTAAATTCTCAAGACTATTCATTGAAGCCGACTCATCCTTCAGGAGGAGATAGTCGCACAAAAGTGAAAGTAAGGTTGCCCGCGCTTAGACACGGGGCCTAAAATTAACATCAATATGTTGCAAGCAATCATGTAGATGACTAAAGTAGCTACAAGCTTAAACCGACAACTTTGTCATTCACCTGTGACAACCAGTAAGGCGTGCAGACAAGCAAGTAAAAATCAGTGAGGACATGTGATTCTATGCAAAATTGATTTGCCAAATGTACTGAGCTGTGTTATCTAGCCTGATGACGAAACGTCCGACAAAACATGTAAGCTCGTCGAACATCATTTGAACACTATCCACACCCTGAGCTACGAATATTTTCCACTATTGCTGAACACAAGTCTCTGCCATTTTTTTCTTTTACATATGTCCTGACCTGGACAATCTGACAGCATCTTAGCCTAAACACAATCCTAACTGTGTGGCACTGTGACTTAATCTAGACTTGTGAATGCATACACACATACGTTGTGTTTAAGAATTACAGATGTGGATGTATAGAAAACAACCGAGCGATGAAATATAGTCAAAGCAAGAGAGAGAGAGAAAACCAGGCCAACGTGCTTACCTTCATGACGACCAATTCGAATCAAAATCGCAAGCATGTTTTGTGATTTTTTCCCTTTGGCCCCCACTGCGGCATCCGCTTCAAGGTGACCAATCTGCATTCGGGATTTGACGACGTCAAACGGGAAAACAACTGTCCACAGCGTGCAGCCCGCGACGCCTCCACAGAACGCGGTCTCAAATGAATTCAAGTGATCTTTGTGCCCACGATAGCGAGCGATCAACGAGCGAGAAGTCTCGTAGCCACCGAAAAAGAAAAAGTAGCCAGGCATTTCTCGAGCAAACGTCGCACTCAGTCCACGAGTGAAACCTAGCAGACCGAATTCACGATAGACTGATTTGGTAACACTCCATGGACCACTGAAACGCAAAGAACACAAAGAAACCATTACACAACGAGAATTACTATTACAAACGTTGCCACACCTTGGGGGCTGAGTTAAGATGAAGGATCAATCGGTAAGCGAAACACAAGGTTAGGGACAAAAGCACATTCACCGCAGAAGTCTGGAAACCGCAAAAGAGTGTGGTACGAAATTCAGGGGTGCGACAAGCTTTATGATTACAATGAAGAAATCAGTTAACTCCTGCAAATCTTGATTGCACTGCGTTTGGGTGACGAGTGCAAACAGCACAAAGCAGATCCTGGTGTATGTGAAATGAAAACGTGAAAAAACGGATAGGATGCACATTTTTTTCAAGATTTGAAAAGTGTATGAAAACTGGGCTTTTTGTGGAAAAAATATTTTCCAAAGGTGAACTGAAGCCATGTTCGGCCAGACTGTGTTCTAATTGAAACAAATGGCCTCAAACATCACCGCAATTGCGCACTTTCACCACAAACACACACCACGACTGGCGCTGACCAGAATTTTGGGGCGCTCACATCTCTTGCACTCACCAATCACGACCGGTTTTCGGTTGTTTGCCATTATCAGATGGAGACAGTAAGATTAGGATTTGTGAGCCTTGAAAGAGTGGAAAATTAGTAATCAAAGTTATACATGGAAGGTATTGAAGACGTTGATGGGTAAGCATACTGGACACGGAAACAGATGCGGTCAGATTTATGAAAAAGGACACAGCCCGAATCTAATTTTTCACGATATTTACAGAAGACCTACTGGAGGAATAAGTGACACTGTGAACAGCGCTTGAGGTAGGCCTTCATAACACAGATTAAATATATTTTTCATGCCAGACGATGAAATCCATTAAGGATACATGGTTTAAATGCGACCGAGCTAAAATAATTGAAAAATATTGGGATAACACATGTACCGTAATCATCTGATCGATTTAAAGACATTATAATTTTCGCATGACTCCACAGAATGCTAATCACAGCATATTATTATAGAAATGGTACCCGTAACGGTATTATCGCCGCATGCCCTTTGACAAAACCGAATCAATCCTATCACGTAACCTCTCAAAATTTACCAACTATTCCAGTAGATCGAGATGAGAAACGAAACAATGAGTCAAGAATACGGAAACAAAGAAAATCATAATCGCAAAAACGCTAGACGATGCAACATTATCACGCAACGTATCAGAGGTTGTAGGCAATCCTACATGACAACAAACTAACGAGAACTCACATTTCTGATGGCTTGACGTGAATCTGACCGAGTTCAGCCATTTCACGCATCGACTGGACCTTGCACTTGACCAACTCCGTGGGGCACAATGCTAAACTGGACCAGAAACCAGCCAGGCTCCCGGCAAAAGCGTGCTGCAAATCTGACAAACCTTCATTCGGTTGTTTGCCGCAGAGTGATCGTACCAGAACCTGACACGGAGGCAGAGCGCAAAACAGAATCGAGTTCTCGGCAACATTGGCCACCAAAGCAGGCACCGTGCCAGCGTAAAGACCCTTGGCAATGCCATCTTTGGCAAGTGTAACTCTGAAACATCGCCAGGCATTTGAATAGACTTCTGGAAATGCTTGCAGTTTGACCTTGATTGTATCGAGTGGCTGACCAACATAGACTGTAGCAACGCCGCCTGAAGAGGAGAGTTGTGAAATAGGGAACAGAACAAGAAACTTACCGTTCAGGCCAGCAAAGAGCCCAATAATGCTGTCACGCAAATGATCCATAGGAGCGGTTAAACGTTAACGAAAAATGTAGTATAAGCTGTAAACACAGGGAATGATATATTGGCTGTTGAATCAATTTAAAACGTTTAAATAAAATGAGGCAGCCAAAGGCTATTATTGTTGAAAATATGCGGAGCCTGATTAAACTGCCCTTGCCTAATGAATGCAAACAGATCGGAACTGGTACTTGGGTGTGAGCTGCAAGCATACCAATACAGATATCTCGTTCCGGATATTATGTATGCACGAAATCACAAGCCTCATGCTGGCAACATACAGCACAGTCATAGACTGCGTCTAAGATACTGTCAGGTTGTATATATATATATATATATATATATATATATATATATAGAGAGAGAGAGAGAGAGAGAGAGAGAGAGAGAGAAAGAGAGTAGCGCATCACATGCCCATCTGCCGGAATTCGTCATATGTGTTACCAATTTTTCCTCCTGCTATATTTCCGACTTTTACACGGTTAAATTTATTGTTGACCGGATACTTTCCTCTCACTTGCTAAACTGATTTGCTACCAGTAGTGAACTGTATGCGAATACACGCTGAAGTCTCAATCCCATTGCTATTTTTTCCATATCTGTCTAGGCCTGGGCAACCAGACAGTATCTTAGCCCACGTGCAGTCTTTGACTGTGCGGCACTTTACCTGGATCAGGCTTGTGATTTTATACAACACATTGCTGAAGCGATTCGCCACCGGTGTTGAGCTTCATGCGGTAACACAGATGTCTCATTGCCATTAACCCTTTATATATCCGGTTAGGCAACTTAGCCTGGACCATCCAGCAGTATTCTAGACGAGTAAAGTGCTATATCTCTCAATCATTTCGTTCTACCTGTTTGTTATGATTCCTTACACGCGTTAATTATTAGTCTAGAATGGAAACTACGAAGCCAGAAATTCTATTTCAAATGTATTCAGTACTTGAACCGCAACAGTTCGACGCCGACTAGAATTCACCGATGCTGATAAACGATGGCATCATTGGTTTAAAACCTTAAATGCCTACTTGAAGTTCATAAATTTTGGCAGCTTGGATAAGCTTGAAACGCTAGTACATTTTGTTATGATTACATCGCTTTGCACCGATTACGAAACAGCTGTAAATATTTTGAAGATGTATATCCGACCAAAGAGTATTGTTTTTACCCGTCATCTGCTGGCTACTTGCAAACAAGAAGCCGGCGAAGACGTTGATCAATTTCCTCAGAAATTGCGAGTTTATATCAGTTACCGCACACAACCAATTTAGGTTATCAGAGCTCCCTGGTCGTTGCACCGTTGTCCTTCTCGGACATGATTTTTGTGCATGCATGACAAAATTGAAATTTGA
>JACCGJ010002062.1:34941-46757 GCA_013407085.1 Atriophallophorus winterbourni
GCAGAATGAACACCAGTAGTATGGCTCTGCGCAATAAAGATTTAAACGAGGATGTCTTCTTTAAGCAACGCCGTATGACAACACTCAGCAGATAGCTAATAGACGCTCCGTCACTGCAACTTATATATCTGTCTTGGCTGGACGAACTGAGTGAATATAAGACCAAGCGCAATCCGGAACATGGCGCAACACTTAACTCATACATACATACTAACGATAGGTTAACCATATAGTAAATCACACACAAATCACATAACAGATTACCCTAACACTAGCCAGCATTTTTCTACACAGGGGATGATTCTAGCACGGGAATCGTTCAGCAATAAGTTATCTATGGCAGTAAAAATTCCAGGGCCTTCATTTTAACTCTAATCGGAAAATTCATTAAAATTCTGTGTGGAGCACATCAACTACGAGTAAACAGTGAAGCTGGTGTCGGATGCATTAGATAGCTGAAAAACATTACACTAACTAAAACCATCTTTAATCCGCGACATTTAATTTAGGTGATCAGATCTTTAATTAGCCATTCGCTGCAAATTCCATCCAAGGTATAGATGAAATCACAAGCCTGATCTAGACAAGGTGTCATAAAGTCATAGACAGCACACGGTTAATATACTGTCAGATTCTGAAGGTTGTCATAGCCAGAGGTGGCAGTGGGGATAAGCTCCCACTGTCTATAAAAGGCTTCCATACGGCGCGCGTCTCAAGTAGCCTCTGACAACCAAGTCCAGCTTCTGGCCTGCACGAGTGGCTCCCCGAGTCCGGCGGAACTGCTGCTACCAACAGGAGAAGGGGCGAGGACGTGTGACTGACGCCTGAAAACCAGTTTGCTTCGGGCAAATGGAGCTCGTTAGCCTGGGAGGGCATTTCATCCATGGGAGGAAAAACCCCGATTTTTAAACATTCGCTGCCTTGCTCTACTCGTTCACGAAACTTGTTTGAATGTATGTTCCATTCGAGGTGTAGGCGCCTCTCCCCAGTTTGTTTGTGCTTACTCTTCTATAGAAGCCGTAGCAATTTAAGTCCCACCCTTCCCCATCTTTTAGGATTTTACTTTTTCATGGTTGTATGGCAGTTAAGTATTCGGTACGTGCTACCGGTGTATCGCTGTCTTTGATGATGATGATGATTGTGGAATAACCGATCGCGGGAAAGGCTTCGGGAGAAAACCACTAGGAAAAATCAAGAGCAGAGTCTCGTAGACGGTTAGTTGGTGCACACCACCTCTTTGTGACAACCTCCTGCTGCCTTGCAGGTGGCACTTGGTTGTACAAAGACTAGAGAAGCTGACTCAAACAAACGCCGAGTGGTGCTGCGGATGCCGCTTTGTACCTAAATTCTCAAGACAATTCATTGAAGCCGACTCATCCTTCAAGAGGAGATAGTCGCGCAAAAGTAAAAGTAAGGTTGCCCGCGCTTAGACACGGGGCCTAAAATTAACATCAATATATTGCAAGCAATCATGTAGATGACTAAAGTAGCTCCAAGCTTAAACCGACAACTTTGTCATTTACCTGCGACAACCAGTAAGGCGTGCAGACAAGCAAGTAAAAATCAGTGAGGACATGTGATTCTATGCAAAATTGATTTGCCAAATGTACTGAGCTGTGTTATCTAGCCTGATGACGAAACGTCCGACAAAACATGTAAGCTCGTCGAACAACATTTGAACACTATCCACACCCTGAGCTACGAATATTTTCCACTATTGCTGAACACAAGTGCCTGCCATTTTTTCTTTTACATATGTCCTGACCTGGACAATCTGACAGTATCTTAGCCTAAACACAATCCTAACTGTGTGGCACTGTGACTTAATCTATTATTTATTATTATTATTACATAAGTCTTTACAGACGATGTGCCAACAAGTATACCATGAAGAGGGTACATGATGAAAGAAAAATGTAGGTTCCATGGTTCTTGTTGAAGGCGACATACTACCCGGTTGCCAAGGCCGAAGTAGGGGGTTGGCTTAGGGGACCCCACCCGGAGCCTTTGACTCAAAAGTCTACCCGCAAGGCAGCGGTTTTTTTTCCTTCACGAGAGCCGGTGACCATTTTGAGGGTTCTTGCGCCTCTCTTGAAGTGCCTCGGCGATTGTTCGAGTACGCCTCTCTTGCCTTTGCACGAGGTGCAACCTGCAAGGCAGCAAGGATTTTTCCTCAGGGTTCACTCCCAAAGCCTTTCCCGCAATCGGGTATGCCGCAAGGCAGCGGAGGTTTGGAATAAGGGTTTTCCTTCCCTTAGATGGACTGCCCTCCCAGGCTGACGAGCTCCATCTACCCGGAGCAAACTGGTTTTGAGGCGCCAGTCATCCGCCTTCGCCCCTTCTCCTGTCAGTAGAAGCAGTTCCGCCACGTGCAGGCCAGGAGCTGGGCTTTGGTTGTCAGAGGCTGTTTGAGACGCACGCCATATGGGAGCATTTTATAGACAGTGGGAGCTCATCCCCACTGTCGCCCCCGGCTGTGACAACCTTGACTTAATCTAGACTTGTGAATACATACACACATACGTTGTGTTTAAGAATTACAGATGTGGATGTAAAGAAAACAAGCAACCGATGAAATATAGTCAAAGCAAGAGAGAGAGAGAAAACCAGGCCAACGTGCTCACCTTCATGACGACCAATTCGTATCAAAATCGCAAGCATGTTTTGTGCTTTTTTCCCTTTGGCCCCCACTGCGGCATCCGCTTCAAGGTGACCAATCTGCATTCGGGATTTGACGACGTCAAACGGGAAAACAACTGTCCACAGGGTGCAGCCCGCGACGCCTCCGCAGAACGCGGTCTCAAATGAATTCAAGTGATCTTTGTGCCCACGATAGCGAGCGATCAACGAGCGAGAAGTCTCGTAGCCACCGAAAAAGAAAAAGTAGCCAGGCATTTCTCGAGCAAACGTCGCACTCAGTCCACGAGTGAAACCTAGCAGACCGAATTCACGATAGACTGATTTGGTAACACTCCATGGACCACTGAAACGCAAAGAATACAAAGAAACCATTACACAACGAGAATTACAATTACAAACGTTGCCACACCTTGGGGGCTGCGTTAAGATGAAGGATCAATCGGTAAGCGGAACACAAGGTTAGGGACAAAAGCACATTCACCGCAGAAGTCTGGAAACCGCAAAAGAGTGTGATGAAATTCAGGGGTGCAACAAGCTTTATGATTACAATGAAGAAATCAGTTAACTCCTGCAAATCTTGATTGCACTGCGTTTGGGTGACGAGTGCAAACAGCACAAAGCAGATCCTGGTGTATGTGAAATGAAAACGTGAAAAAACGGATAGGATGCACATTTTTTCAAGATTTGAAAAGTGTATGAAAACTGGGCTTTTTGTGGAAAAAATATTTTCCAAAGGTGAACTGAAGCCATGTTCGGCGAGACTGTGTTCTAATTGAAACAAATGGCCTCAAAAATAACCGCAATTGCGCACATTCACCACAAGCACACAACGATTGGCGCTGACCAAAATTTTGGGGCGCTCACATCTCTTGCACTCACCAGACACGACCGGTTTTCGGTTGTTTGCCATCATCAGGTGGAGACAGTAAGATTAGGATTTGTGAGCCTTGAAACAGTAGAAAAGTTATACATGGAAGGTACTGAAGACGTTGATGGGTAGGCATACCGTAATCATCTGATCGATTTAAAGACATTATAATTTTCGCATGACTCCACGGAATGCTAATCACAGCATATTATTATAGAAATGGTACCCGTAACGGTATTATCGCCGCATACCCTTTGACAAAACCGAATCAATCGTATCACGCAACCTCTCAAAATTTACCAACTATTCCAGTAGATCGAGATGAGAAACGAAACAATGAGTCAAGAATACAGAAACAAAGAAAATCATAATCGCAAAAACGCTAGACGATGCAACATTATCACGCAACGTATCAGAGGTTTTTGGGCAATCCTACATGACCACAAACTAACGAGAACTCACATTTCTGACGGCTTGACGTGAATCTGACCGAGTTCAGCCATTTCACGCATCGACTGGACCTTGCACTTGACCAACTCAGTGGGGCACAATGCTAAACTGGACCAGAAACCAGCCAGGCTTCCCGCAAAAGCGTGCTGCAAATCTGACAAACTTTCATTCGGTTGTTTGCCGCAGAGTGATCGTACTAGAACCTGACACGGAGGTAGAGCGCAAAACAGAATCGAGTTCTCTGCAACATTGGCCACTAATGCAGGCACCGTGCCAGCGTAAAGACCCTTGGCAATGCCATCTTTGGCAAGTGTAACTCTGAAACATCGCCAGGCATTTGAATAGACTTCTGGAAATGCTTGCAGTTTGACTTTGATGGTATCGAGTGGCTGACCAACATAGACTGTAGCAACGCCGCCTGAAGAGGAGAGTTGTGACAAATGGAACAGAACAAGAAACTTACCGTTCAGGCCAGCAAAGAGCCCAATAATGCTGTCACGCAAATGATCCATGGGAGCGGTTAAACGTTAACGAAAAATGTAGTATAAGCTGTGAACACAGGGAATGATATATTGGCTGTTGAATCAATTTAAAACGTTTAAATAAAATGAGGCAGCCAAAGGCTATTATTGTTGAAAATATGCGGAGCCTGATTAAACTGCCCTTGCCTAATGAATGCAAACAGATCGGAACTGGTACTTGGGTGTGAGCTGCAAGCATACCAATACTGATATCTCGTTTCGGATATTATGTATGCACGAAATCACAAGCAGGCAACATACAGCACAGTCATAGACTGCGTCTAAGATACTGTCAGGTTGTCATGACCTAGACAGATATGGATATATATATATAATATATATATCGTAGAGAGAGAGAGAGAGGAGAGGAGGTGAGAATGAGAAAAAAAAAAAAGAGAGAGAGAAAGAAGTAGGCATCACATGCCATCTGACGGAATTCGTCATAGGTGTACAAATTTGTTTCCTCTGCTATATTTCCGACTTTTACACGGTTAAATTTATTGTTGACCGGATACTTTCCTCTCACTTGCTAAACTGATTTGCTACCAGTAGTGAACTGCATGCGAATACACGCTGAAGTCTCAATGCCATTGCTATTTTTTCCATATCTGTCTAGGCCTGGGCAACCAGACAGTATCTTAGCCCACGTGCAGTCTTTGACTGTGCGGCACTTTACCTGGATCAGGCTTGTGATTTTATACAACACATTGCTGAAGCGATTCGCCACCGGTGTTGAGCTTCATGCGGTAACACAGATGTCTCATTGCCATTAACCCTTTATATATCCGGTTAGGCAACTTGGCCTGGACCATCCAGCAGTATTCTAGACGTAACTTATCACAAACTAAGGGAGAACGTGAGAGCTGGAAAAAAGTGCGAAGGCGGGCGACAAAAAGAGTACAAGGATTGAAATCAATTCCTTATGTGGAGAGAGTTCAACACCTTAACCTCATGTCGCTCAAATTCGGGGTGTGCGATAAGACGTGCTGCTAACTCGTCGAATATTACTGGAAGCTTATGGTGAAGAGCTGAGCGAGTTTATCCAATAGTCAATAGTTTATTACGGTATAAAAGCGGGGAGCTTGTACAAACCGCAGGGTGGATTGTGCCGTGGGTCGAAAAGAAAAGAATAGTAAAATGTTCGAGTTTCCAAGGCCTTATAGCGGGCCACATTAGCGTTAGCCTGCACCATCAGTGGATTTTTGTGGCATTTGGACAGGTAGGGCGTCAACCCGGGACACCGCTACCCACCACATCCTCCGGAACAGGGTCAGCTGAGACTGCGTGCGCTTGGACTTCCGATACTGGGATATTGGGTCTCAAGAAGTTTCAGCATTTCAGCAAAGTGGTCGAAGGGAAATGTGATCCATTTTTTCTGGGACGGGAAACGCTGTGGAAAGAGGGAAATATATGGTGCAGTATCACAAAGAATATAAGCGTAAAAAGGATAATTAAGAATTCTGTATCGTCTGATAAAAATGGAGGTCAAGGCGTTTTTTAAAAATAATTAGGGATGGGGCAGAAATAACCGAAAGGGGTAGTGCGTTCCAAGCACGAGGAATCCGGACGGCAATGGAGTATCTGCGGCAGTCCAATCTACTATGCAGATGAGCCAACTTCAAGTGATGACCGCGATTTGCTGAGTATGTGGCCATTTTAAGCATACCCCTACATGGGTGAGTTTCTTCCGTCAATATCCGATACGCAAGGATCAGATCGCCTCGGATACGACGATAGTTTGTGGAAAATAATTGTAGAGTCGTAAGACGTTCCTCGTAGCTGACGGAGCTAAGCCCCTTGACAAGCTTCGTAGAACGTCGCTGCGGCTGTTCTAGGGCGTGCTGGTCACGTTTCAACCATGGGTTCCAGACGGAGACAGCATACTCCAAGTGTGGCCTGATGTACGCCTGAAAAAGAAACGGGAAGAGACGTGGATCGATTGTTCCGAACGCACGTTTTAAAAGCCCAACGTTTCTATTTGCCACGGTTGAAGCTCTACTACACTGAGCAGAGCAGCCCAAGTCATTTTGTATAATCCCCCCAAGATCTTTTTCTTCTTCTGAATCGAAAGCAGAAGGGATAAAATCCCGTTTGAGCTTCATCACAGTAATAGACATGGGTGACTTCTGCTGACAAGGCAAACCCTGAGAGTAGAGGAACACCACTATATCACTCCGGGGATCAAGTCCATCCGTCTCAACAAATGCTGATCCAACGCGCTTTTGAATAGCTGTTCAGATGGTAGAGAGTTCCAAATGTTCACCACCCGCGTGGATAGCGTGCTCGCATTACTCAGCTTCAGCCTTCTAGGCTTCTGCAACTTAAAGTCATGTCCACGAGTCCTCGACTCACCTACTAATCGGAAGTACTGGAGAAACTCGTCTCCATATTGACCGAGAAGAATACGGCGTGTCAGGAGCAGGTCATATCTTTCCCTTCGAAGCTCTAGGGGATAGAGTTTCAGCAAGCTCCTCCTATCATCGTACGCGAGTTGGCGCATTCCACAAACCATCTTAGTGCCCCTCCTTTGTACCCTCTCTAAGGAGTCGCATTCGCCTTTGGACTGAGGAAATGCAACAGGCAGCGAGCATCTTGCCACCCAGATTATATCCAGGGATTCCAGGAAGACGAATGCGCAATGCGTGGCATTTGTCAGTGTTGAATGGTAAGCGATTGATCGTAGACTATGCGTGTAAATCCAGGTCGGATTGAAGTTGCCTTATATCGCTGGGTGGGTTGATGACCCGCCAAATCTTGATATCATCCGCAAAAAGGAGAAATGGTGATTCGACGTACCCAACAATGTCGTTGATAAATATCAAAAATAAACGCGGGCCAAGAACGGACCCCTGAGGTACTCCACACTGAATTGGGATTGGCTATGAAAGGGTCTGTCTAACACGCACCCTCCTGTGGCGGGCTCAAGAACCCGTGGTCATGCTATAAAGCTTCAAAAGCGAAGGACACTACGCCTAACTCAAGGTTCACGCTCTCAACAAGAATTGTTAAATTGTGGAATGCGCTTCCGGATGTTATTGCAGCAAGATCTGAAAACCAATTCAAGCAACTAGTGGATAAGGTACTGCCTGTAATCACGGCGAAGCTGTAAAACACTAAAAAGGATTTATTCAACTGAGGTTCTCCTGGACTATGCTGGTGATATAAAAAGATGCGGCTTACAAGGGCTTGACTCTCTGTCGTCTATCAGGAAGAAAAAGAACACGTCATCGATGAATCTATTTGAACTTGGCGGCAATACTTGCTAGGCCGCCACTTCAAATTGGTCACTGATCACGATTTAATAGCATTTATGACGGCCAAACAACCTAACGGGAAAATAGGAAATTCAACGTTTTATGAGACAAATCGGTACGTTTTAGCTAGGATGTCCTCTATAGAACGGGTAAACGTTATCTCCACTACCAATTTTGGCAAGGCTGAAAAGGAGTGTAGCATTGAAATAAAAAGTCTATCTAACTACTTTTAATTTAGACAATGCGTCAGTGAGATAGTGGTTTATTGGTCATGTGCTTCGCCCAAGTGTCCTGAGGTCGCAGGTTCGAGTCTCGGTGGCGGAATTATTTTCTGAAAATTATTCGTCATCGGATTGAAGACACCACTTTTTCAAAATAGGATTTTCTAACTTTCATCTCTCTTATCTTAATTTTGATTTCTTCCAAAGCAATCTCCCTCTCCCATTTCATCCGCTTCCTTGATTTTCTTTTCATTTTCATTTCGTTGAATTTTGCCTCTGCTGGTTCAGCGAAACGGTGCACGAATGGTTGCAGAGATTGAGCACTGCACCCGCTATTACTTGTAGTTTGTTAGTAGGCATTTATTTTATTTATTTATTTATTTTTATTAACAATTATCAGCCAGTGGTTTGTTTAAACTTCTATCGCTTTGGACAAAATTGAAATTGAGATAAGGGATATAGAAGTTAGACAACGCTATTTGGAAGAAATGATGTGTCCTAAATGCGATGACGAATTATTTACAGAAAATAATTTCGCCACTGGGACTCGAACCTGGACCTCACGACTGCAAGGGTAGTGGTTTTAACTTCTACCGAAACCAGTTCAAGTTCAAGTTCAAGTTGCACAGGGCTAAAGGTCGCTAAAAGCCAACCACGCGCCCAGATTTCCCTTAACGGTATGCGGTTGAGCACGCGGCACTTCTATATTGAGTATACAGTTCGTACGTTTCACACGTTCTCGTTTCTGGATATCTGGAAAATGGGGTTGATAGTTATTAATTTATTACGGTATAAAAAGCGGGGAGCTTGTACAAACCGTAGGGTGGATTGTGCGGTGGGGCCATTACTGGTAGAATTCAAATACCAGACGGATCGGGATGCGTTACTGTCTAGGGATAGAGACATCGCCAGAACAACTCTAGACAATCTTGAGGTTAAGCATGACAACCTTCCCTCTCGAATTTAACAAAACTCTTCCGCTTCAAGTAGGAGAAACCTAGCTGTAAGGAAATCTACTATCCATTTGACTGACGCAATTTGGAGCGCTAGTGAATCCGTGAAGATCCTACCGAACGGCACATCACCACGACTCTTGTTGTCCGTATTCGACGACGTTGACAAGCTTAGCACAAATGAAGATCGGAGCCATGCAGATGTTTCCAGTAGTTGCACTTCTTCAATGGATGCGGCCTTAATCCTAAGACAACGGTCGATAACATCCACGCAAAAGGCTGTAGAGTGTGATTTTTCTGCTTTGTGTAGCACGATATAAAACGTGCAGCTTCATCGGGTGTTTAGACCGAGGACCACGCGTGATTAGTTTCAGAAGCACACTTAACCAGCGCCCCCGTGCTGTACGCTAATGTGTGCAGCACAGAATATAAGTGGGCTGACTTCTCCCTTCGTGTGGCTGAGTTAAACTTCAGGGTTATCGCGCTTTCTGATACCTGGCTGTCTGCGCTTGATGACGTGTCAATAAACATCAGCAAACAGTAACTCGTCATTAGATGCGATAGATCTGGCGATAGGAAAGGCGTTGGCGTTGCATTCCTTCTAGAGTATGGCTTGCACAAAACGCGCAAGGGTGTATCCCTAGTCAGTAAAATCGCCTAAGATTGTACAAGTATCCCGATTTGCTACAAATCAGCCCTCGCGAATATTTATGTCTATGTCTTACCTAGTGCAGCCCAACAGGAAAATACACACTTGATCTAGACGCTCGACGGCTTGCTTCAATCAGCTCCCGGCGTACTCATCTTAGATGATTTCAACATTCCTGACATAGATTGGGCAATCCCTGATGGTCTTGTCATCAAGTAATCCAAACCGTTTCTCAAATGGCTCCATGAACATGCCTTGCGTCAGAATGTGAGTGATCCTACAAGGTTTCGTAATGGATGCACTTCATCCACTCTCGACCTGGTATTGTCGTCCCAGCCCAAAGCTTTTAGACTTTTAAAATACCTACCACTACTCGGCAAGAGCGATGATGTAATGATAAGCTTCGAATCGGTAATGCGTATTCACAAACCAATTGCTCGTTCTAGACTCAATTTTGAGAATGTAGACTGGGATTTTTCATACAGAAGTCAAAATCTTCTTTTGAGTTCTCTAACGATTTTAATGCAAGTGAAAACTGGGATAGAATTTGTGAGTATCTAAAAGAGTTGCAAGACGAGCACGCTTCGCTGCAAGTCTTGAAAAAGCATCGAAAGCCGCCTGGATGTCACAGCAATTTCGTTGGTCTACCCGTAAATAAGATAATCTATCGCAGCAACGTGAGCTATCTCTCACTTGTGGTTAATGGTCCGCTACAAAATCGCTCTGAACGCTTGTGTTAAAATACAGCCTTAGCTTGAACAGAAGTTTCAGTTCACCTTAGCTAGGGATGCAAAATACAAACCGAAAATATTTTTCAGCTACGCTCAATCGAAAGGCAAGACCAGATAAAGCATTGGAAATTTGAATCTGGAGGACGGAAAAGTATACGATACCGACCTGTCTAAAGCGACTGCTTTCTCCAGGTTCTTCAGTAGCGTTCAGAGACGTGATGATTCTTTAAATTCTCCGTCTAGCTCGTTCAATCTACCTGGTGCTCCTGCACTAGATGAGTTGTCCTTCATGGAATCCGAGATGTATGAATCACTTATCCATGTTCGCGTCAACAAAGCTGAGGGAACAGATTATATTCACTCAATTATGCTTAGGGACGTTGCATCAATGCCTACAGAACCTTTATGGATGCTTTTGACTTCATTCTTGAACCTAAGAGTGGCTCCTAGCGAGTGGGAAGAAGCCATAACAGTACCAATAAACAAGGGTGATTGCAGGTCAACTCTTGGTAACTATAGACCTGTCAGCCTGACTAGCATCGCCTCGAAAGTATTGGAAAAATTACTCAGTGACAAATCTGGCAGCATCTCTGACAGCATTATCTACAGAGTATAACTCAACATGGATTTCCTAGGGGTAGATCCTGCCTGATTAACCTTCTTAGTTTTCTCAATACTGCAATTAAAATGATGGTTGAAGGTAAGCCAGTCGGAGCCCTCCATCTAGACTTTAGCAAGTCTTTCAATTCCGTTAATCACAGCCTTCTAAAGATTGGGCTAGCAGCAAAATTCATACAGGGTAGTCTACTTGCTTGTATAAAGGTATTCTTTAGAGTTTGAGTAGGATCTACGCTGTCGAACCAAACCGACGTGATCAGCCGTGTACACCAAGGGTCGGTACTCGGTCTGCTTATATTCCTGGATTTCAATGATGAATTGTCGTCTGCATTGAAGCGTCCATGATTCGTTTTCTCGGATGATGTGAAGTTCATCAGATCAACGGATTGAGATACCTTAAACAGGTCATGAACTGGTCATACCCGTGGGACCTCCCGATGATCCATAATAAAAGTCAAATCTTGTCAGCACTGGTTGATATGATCTCAGTCCGGGTGTCAAAATTCTCTCAGTGTTAACGCTCCAGAGCGAGTTGAGGATTGGGGAGTACTAGTTAGGATTGACTTCAAATGGGAGGACCAATTTGACGCTGCAGCTCAAAGTGCTCGTTGAGTGATTTTTCCGCTTAGATCCGTGATATCCAGCAGAAGACCTAATGTATTTATGCTTCTTTACAACGCATTTGTTCAACCGCATTTAGAATATTGTGTCCTGGCGTGGTGCCTTTACTACAAGAAGGACATCGATCGACTCGAAAGCGTACAGTGTCTCGCAACTCGCATGATTTATGGTCAGCGAGGGAAACCCTTCGATGCACGCCTGATGTCCCTATATCTTTTCTCACTTACGAGCCGTCGTTAAGAGGCGACTAAATTGAAACCTTCAAGATCTTGAATGGGTTGAGTGGCGTT
>JACCGJ010002063.1:0-66082 GCA_013407085.1 Atriophallophorus winterbourni
CAAACGTCTTTGTATCCCAAATGCCGTCTGTCCGATGGTCTACTTCCTTCTACTTCAGCTCATCATAGAATAGATCTTTTGGAATACGACGATTTTCCATTCTGTATACATGACGTAGCCAACCTAGGTAACGCTGTCGTAGTAGGATAAGCATGCTGTGTAGACCAGCTTTTAACAGCACTTCGGTATTCGTTATTTTGTCCATCCACGATATGTTCAAGATATGGCGTATGCTCCTTAAATGGAAAGCATCCAACTTCGTTCGTGTTTTGCATGAATGGTCCGGGTTTCACTGCCGCACAGTAAACCCATCATTTTTGTCTTCACGGTCAATCTGCGGTTGCCCCCGACACGAGAGTTCAAATGGGACATATAAGCGCATCCTGCACAATTAGCTCTATGTTAAATTGATCGACTGTGGGTACTTGCTTCAATCTCACTATCATCATCGCTTACTCTAGGTCTTCATTTTAACGATTTCTATCTCGTCGAGCTCGAAGTGTCATTTGTGTTTTCCTAGCATCCTGGCCAAGTTTTGATATATCACAATCCGCTATTGATGCTACATGACTCTTGACATGACATCGTTGTGAATATTGGTCGGCAGCGAAGTTGTTAAACATTTCTCTCGCTATTCTCGTATCCAACTCTCGCGATGTTTTTGAGTACCATTGTCTTCAAATCCAAAGTCAAGCCGCAGCTTTTCCACCCCGGCTTTCTTGTTATAGTTTTTTGTTCAATCGCTTATGCTGATCGCTCAGCACGATGCTTGTTTCAACCTTAGATTGCCCATAACTTTTGTTTTTGTCATCACTAGCTTATCCAGCTTAAGTAAATTTTGAGGAGCTTGTTCTGATTTTTGTGTTGAAATAACGACATTGAAGGATACGGAATCACATGCTTGGTCATGTGCTGAAACGCTTTGAAATGCCCAGTTTCTGTAATTTAACACCGTGATCTGTTGTACGAACAATGTGTGGATGTTTAGTCTCTAAGTTCATAGGTTAAACCGTTGCTTCTCCTTGAGCATCGACAACCATCAACCACTCGCTGTTCGCTGCAATCTGGTTACACCATGTTGCTTTTTTTCTGAAATGAACGAAGAACCGTTTTTTTGGTGATTGACCGCCGCTTTCGCTATCCTGATTCGTCCGTGTCAATTGTCTTTGGATTTTCCGTTGCAGGAAGTCGATCTGGTGCGCTCATCGCGGTCTGTTGGGCGACGATGATGCATTTTGGACGACGGGGCTACGTGAACTCTACGCATCGCATTGTGAAGACCACTCGTTTGCTTGCTGAGCAGTGAGTTGAAAATCTGATTTTTCTACCGCTTTTGATCTGCCGCTTTGTGTTTGTACTGTCGAGGGTATCTTGTGATAGAAACGCTAAAGGTCGTCTGCATGATGACCGATGGTATGGTAAACATCTAACAAGTTAGACTTTGAAACCACTTTTGATAGGGTTCGTACAACCAAACATGATGTTTAAACAGATTCACACAGTGATTCGTGGTTGTTAGGAGGGCACCCTCTGTTGTATAGACAGTGAACGAACTATTGATTAATCGACCAATCAAGATCGATGGTGAGTTCAAATTGTCTATACAACAGAGGGTGCCCTCCTAACAATGGTCAAACACTCAAGGCGCTTATGGATGACCAAAGTGATGTGTTGCACACATCCCCCGAAATTTCATTCCACTACCGCTTTCTGGCTATTTGCCGTCATCTGGTGGAGACAGTAAGATTAGGTTCAATGAGCCTTGAAACAGTGGATTAAAGGTAAACAAGGTTATACTTGAATGCCACTATTACATAGGGTTCGTATAACGAACCACGATGTTCAAACACAGAATTACAAAGTGGTTCTTGGTCAATCGCCAAAAGGAGCTCACATCCCCTATGTGCGATTTGGCCTCATGTGACCTTGTGTAATGCTTCCGCACCCTTTGCGATTCCTATTCGCTGCACCCATACAGCAAAGCAACTCCGTGAAACCTAATAGTCATGAATTTGTTCTGGTCTATAAGCAACATCCAAATTACGTTTGTGGAAACAAAATTTTCATCCAAGAAATGTGTTCTAACCCGCATCCTCGCTAAACACGAGTGTAAAAATCTATTAACACTTGTTGGAACAATAACTGCGCAAGCCTCATTGGTGAATTCTTATCACCTACGCAGCTTCCTGCTATCGAAATCAAAAATATGTGTGTTCCCTATTGGCTCCATAGGCCTCTTAAGAATATAAATCCAATTATCACTTTCGCGAGTTTTTTCTCACCCATGTTTCATCAGCTGAGCGATCGCGCAACTTCTCGTCTCGTTTCGGGATGAATGAGTTTTAGTTTACATTGTATCCCTCGACGTCCCCAGTTTTATCTAATCTGTGGATGTTGAATTATATAGCTGCTTTATCCTGTGTCTAATTGCTTGCTTCATTTCTCACCTAATATCGTTTCTTCATCCCTTGTTTATTCCACTCATTTGTTTACAAACAACAGACTACGTCGTATCCAGGGTCTCGTTGTCCTGGGCGTGCCCCAAGTGTGTGTGATCGCCTTCACCTCGGAGGTGTTCGACATTTACCGCCTGTCTACCGAATTGTCCGAGATGCCCAACGGACGTGGCTGGAGTTTGAACAACCTACAGTTCCCTCCCGCGGTACACTTGTGCGTCACTGATTTACACACCGTGGAAGGTCGAGCGGAGGCTTTCATTCGAGATGTGCGACTGGTGGTGGATCGGCTGATGGAAAATCCCGTGGCTCCTGTCAAGGGCGCTGTGAGTAGATTGGGTTGATGCATTTGTGTGCCTATGTGTCTGTGTTGTGGTTTGTTTTGTACTTGTTACTTTCATTCTACAACTCAAGTGTTGAGTGAACCTATCGAGCGATAGTACTCGCTTCGGCGATACAAATACTAAAAACAAAACTTCCTTTTGTGCAATCGTACAGTATTTCTGTGCTGTGTGGTTAACATCGTGCTAAATTGATTTGCCACTGGTAGTGAGCTGCATGCTGAAACAGGCTGGAGTCTCACTACCATTTCCCGTTCTTTTTTCTTCCTCATATATGTCTAGGCCTGGGCAACCTGACAGTATCTTAGCAGTCTGTGACTGTGCGGCACTTTGCCTGGATCAGGCTTGTGCTTTCATGCCATAACATACCATCGAGCAACCCGTGTAGCGGATAACAACTACAAAATGTTTAATGTAAAGTATTTATATCATTCATTTTAACTCACATATAGACACAACCTTCAACAAACATACGAAGTGATACTAGCGGTTTTTAGCCCCATAATATGGAATTTTACGCCAACTTTTAAATGGTTTCGTTGTCCCAGTGTGGCAAGTCACAAACTTACCGCGGAATGTCTTTTAGTCTCCATCGTGCTTCACTTACTTGTCGCTAATTGGTTCAACGGTCGTCTCAGCACGACTTAACAGATAGTATTGTTGATACGGTTATATTATCGTCGAACGCAATCTTTGTTTTAGAGGCGGTGAAAGATGGAATTCCTGGGTTAATAGGAGCTTTTCGCAACCGTATGATAACGTAATACACTCCGTTAGTAACGCCAAAATATCAGACTTTCTCATTTGCTGATATTTTGTATTTTTGAGGTCATAAATACCCACGGTGCCATACCCTACATGTTTTAGTTTTATCTCGTCGGTCTGAATTCGATTTCTCATCATTGTGTATTTTGGTAATCGCCCCTTAGTGTGAGGTTGCGCGCTAAATCTACGTCAGCGCTGATTCTGGTGTCAAACGGTGGTGGTGTAACTTACTCACCCCACATGATTCGTTAAATAATTCGAATCTAACGACGACAGCTTGCGATAACGCACGTTGCGTAAGCTCTTGTCCTTGTATCACTGTACTCGTCTACGGGCTTTTTATAACGTATCTACTCGCACTTAAGTTTACCGCGCTTGTCTTTATTAATGGGTCTGTGTCACTTTTTTCCGCTCAGAGGGCGGATGATAACACCAAGTAGCCAGCGTCATTTCGACACACTATCCTGATGTATTTTTCGATGTCATTCCTTATCTTGTTATTATCTACTCTACCCGATCATCCCTTATCCGCACTCTTCAGGCTGCCATGTACGCGATGTGTGCCACTATCCCCGATCGCTCGATTGTTTCCGATGTGGCGAAAGGTTACCTGGATGCGTGTTATGACACCCCCGCCTGCGTACGACACACTCCCAACCCCAAAGAGGATTAGTTACCGCTCGCTGTGTTAACCCCTGCTGCTCTTATTTCTAACCTCAGGTTTTAAACAAACTTTAGTTCCATTGCCTTTTGCTCTTTCCGCATGCTAACTTCGACTATGTTTTTCTTTTTTGTTTCTTTGTCCGCATAATTGTCTCGCATGTGATTTACTTGCTGACTGATATAACTCCTATCTTCTGACTCTGACTTGTTCACGACTCTTGGTTCAATGGTTATAGACAAGTCATCACCTTGTCCGTCCTTACACTGCCTCGACTTTCTCTGAGGCTTGATGACTTGGTGTTACACAAAATGCAATCTTATTTGATTTCTACACCTTAGAATAAAAATAGTACCCGCGTCCCCGAAGTTCTGAATTGTCGCTTAAGTTTTAACGCCGTAGGTAGAAAGCTGTTTCTCCCCAGAACGCATGCTCGATGACAACAGCTGTATTACATGGACGCATTCCATGCAATTGATTGTTGCAGGTATTGTCTGTCGTGTGGTTGGATTATCTTGAGCTATCAAGCTTCTCATTCATTGTAGATAGTCATCTGAAAGTAACAAATAAATGATGGTCTTGATGTTTACATAGGGGACAGACTCTTGGGGAACTTCATACTAGAATCGAAGAACACGGACCGCGCGTTAAAATACAATCCTGAGATGAGATGAACGGCACTCAATTTGTATCAATCAATATATATACTGGAGCTGGAATGGTTTATCAAACCCGTATTTGTGCTTCAGCCATAATTGAACATGTTGGAAGCAAGCCATAGCGTCAACTTTGAAAACGCAGATGTGGTAAGATGCGTTACTGAAACCCATGGTGAATGGCTAAATGCAAGAGCGCTTAGCACTGGTACGTATGTAAACCAGTCAAGATTCACCCTATATATTGCATTTAATGTATTTTTAGAAAGCTGTTTCACCTTGACCACGTGAGTCCTACATTTTTCCCATGTAATCCACTATCAAATGACCGTGTTCTCTTTCATCAGATATACCTGAGTAGAAGCCGTGTTGGTCGAATCGCCCGAGTGATCCTAGTCTTGCTTAAGTGAATTTGTCCTAAGAACAAACACATGTGGCAGACGTAGTGCTACTTAGTCATGTTCCCTGTTCTGACCATCGCCCTTGGTCTGACGAGGCTTCGGTGTCGGATTAGGCGTCTGTTTTTCCTGATGCATCGTCTGTTTGAGAATGAATATCATGACTTTCGAACTGCTTGGTAACGCTTTCGCACATCAAATATTCTCATACTTTGGAAACCACTCAAAGGAGCGTCATAAGGTGGTAATTGGCCAGATCCCAATGACTGCCAACGCTATCCTGCCTTCCCCCTGAGGATTTGTTTACGTAAACTTTGCCTAAATGCTTCCTCGCAATCGCAAGAGTCACCCCCATATTACTTAGATTATCATCTCTACTGAGCTAGACAAAGTTTATTGTGCTGACATATATTTTAGGCAAAAGACTTGCACATGAAATTGTGCTGATGCCGTAGCTGTGCCCATGACATTATCCGTTAATCCATCTGCAGTCTGAATGTGCATAACTCGGTTTAACTATGGTCACGTTATTTACGATCGTACAGAGTAACTTTGGGTGTCTGCATTTGTTACACTAGTTTCAATTGATGATATTGCTGATCCTTTCGGATTAGCAAAAGCCACCTTATTTTAGACTTTTTAAGATGTGTCATTCGATTGATCTTATTCCGCGCATCTAGGGGTGACAAAGCTTGAATTAAACTGTTCCCGCGTTACCGTTTTGGCGTATTTCCAAGTTTTCGAACCAAAGTTTGTTGTAATCTGGCTGATAAAGCGAGAATCAATGTGAGCGAATCGAAATTGCTTTCGTTAAACACATGAGGTGCTTTGCACAGGCCAAAGTTATCGCCATTTCTGGTAAGTTTTGTATCAATGGATGCCCTCCTCTACTGGTTTCACTGCTCTTACTTCGGAGGTTAAAATCGAAACTAGGAATGACGACGTTGAGGGCCTTTTTGTCTTGTGAAGTGGTTCCCATTGTTGTAAAACGGGATGATTTATAACAGCATCAGATGAAGTAGGTAACCAATCCATTAGGCGTACGCTGTCCTTCCACCACGAAACTGGTGTCAGCAACAGTTGTACACTGGAGACACCCGTGATGATAGCAAATAGCTATTGCACAGCCTGTTCTTGTGCGAGAGCGCCGAAGCAGGAGCACGTGCTTCGACAACTCACAATTACTCGTCTGAGACTAGAACCACTTCTCGGTTACGTCGATAATGGTCACGGGAACTAATTGCTCACACAAACTAAAGCCAACTTGCTTCGCGGGGCATTGTGCATTAGTATGTAAACAGGTTATTCTTGTCTAAGCATTTAGCGACTAATTATGAAGTATATCTATTGGATAGACCCGCCGAGAATCAGACCATTGTCGTTTTTGAACGAACTTGTGCATCTGAGGCTTGAGTACATTTGCGTGGCATTACCAGTAATTTCGTTTGTGTCGCCATAGCTGATTGATCCAGTTTCTAGACCCAGCGTACCTTGGATCATTGCGCCAGATCGTGTGTACGTTTATTCGCGGTGTCCAGGTGAATTAACAAATATGAGTACAAATAAGATGGAGAATTTTAGCAGTTTTGACACTAACTGCGTTTCAAAGTAGTGTGGGTGAGTGAACTGAATGCTTTTACTAGGTAAGGTTATTTCTTATCGGGATGGTTTTATTCAAATTTGCGATACCGTTCGCTTTTGTAAACGCGATGCCATGTCGTGAACAGCATTTTGTATTACTCTCTGACAAATGAGCGACAACTTAAGGTTCACGTGAATGTTTTGCGTCTGCGTTTATAAACAATTTGGCTTATACCAGTGTTCGATTTTTAGCTAAACTCACTAGCTTAATTTTCTGGGCTGTGCCCCGGGTCTTTATTGAGGCCTTTAATATTAGTTTTCTTGTGATCATTTAGGCCGAAAAACCGTCTTGTGTTTTCATCCTACGCGTCAGACGCATGTAGCATACACCCAGGATCTTTCCATTATTCAGAGTTCAGATCGCATCCTGAGTCAAAAGTTTGTCTCATTTTGCGTGAAACTTGAATCTGCAGTTTAGACATGCGACGATTTTTTTCTTATTAATCTCGCGTTCTCACAGATTGCGCACGTTTTTCTAACGGCAGATAGTTTCATTTTACGGGTCACTCAAATCCAATAAGAATAATGATGCGGCTTACGTCATATGGTGACAAGATTTAGAAATATTTTTGTCACTTGATTTAGCCCTGAATATTTAGTCGCCTCTTGAAGGTAATACTGCAAAACTTATTTCACGTTGAATCTTTCGCTGTGCACGTTCACCGTGCCTTTTCCTTTGGAATGCTCTAACTCTTGGGTTAATAAAAATGACTAAAAATGGGTTGTATCTCAGTTATATTTATAGAAACACATGATTCATCATCTAAAATGTACCGTCTAGGTCAACTGAACTCCCGAGTCTCGTTTGTGAGATTGTTAACCAATGAATGCTGTAGTTTGTCTGCCAATTGCGTAAAACTTTCAAACAGCTCCTGCTTCTCATCCATCAGCTTTTGATTGGTCGATTTCAGTGAAATAATCTCTTCTCTGGCCCTCCGAAGAGCTCTTTGCTCCACCTGGTTTCGGTTTGGTGCTGATCTACTTTGTGAGGGGGGTTCCGTCAGTCGTTCTAGCCAATCTTCGACGGTCATTGTCTGATCGAATTTCGCTCCTTGGGTTCGCTGCATCATTTTTCGCGTGACTGCATCCAATTTCGGTTTGACCTCTTGTTTTCCGAGGACTTTCAATTCCTGGAAAGTAACTTTCGATCAGATGGAATGTGGATTAAATGGCATAATTCTATCCCCCAGCTCTCCATATCTTACAAATAAATATTTCTTCTACGCTCGATTTTATACTGGTTGGGTGATAATGATGGATTCTGCATTATGAATATGATCCTCAGTGTGGGCAGATGTAAGCTGATGACTATCTAATTTGAATCAGCTTCGATAGCAGTTGAACTGAGTTTAACAATCGAGATTTAGTTTGCGGTGGCCAACTTGTCATTATCCAGCATGGAGAACTGGTTTAGTTAATATTCTGTAAGTACTTGTGTCCAATGCTTTATCAAGAACTTTACGGTAATGTTTATCTGACGATCAGTTGTCCGGTGATGATGCGATAAACGTCTTCCTATGTTGAGTTGTCTATCATCCGGTAAACTTGACAAGAAATTTAGGTAACCTATTCTGAGACTTTTCGCGCAATCGATTTCCCTCTGGTGTTGCTCATCAATCGATAGTGTGACTCGATCCTAAAGTTGTCGTCACATTTTTGGGCATTCTGTTTGATACTTAACACTGGTATTAATGGCACAAGTGGTTTACGGCATCTTCTTGGCTACTTTCTGTGTCCGTTTCACAACATGGTACAGTTATGGATCAGGGTCAAATACTTTCTTTAATTGAAGTATCAATATCTCTTGTTTGAAAGCCACGTTACTCCGACATCAACGAGTTAGCGACGATGGTGTTATGGTTATAGCTTACAGAAGTATCTCACACATGGGTTGAAGGCGGTATTAGACTTATTCTTTCCCCTAACTTTAAACGTGTGGGTCAATGGAATCTGGTAAAACTTACTCTTTGCAATCCCCTATGTTCCTCTGTTATCCGATCCAAACGTTGGTTTAACCTGGTCACCATTTCCCTCAATCCGTCCCGCTCGAGAGTCAAAAGATGAACACGTTTCTCGTGCGTGTCTTGTATCGATTGTTCGCCCTCCCGTTGGATTCCGTTCGTCTGTTTCGTCGTTGACCTTTCGAGACGAGATAATTCATTCTCCAGAGTTGCAACCTTTTCTTCTTTTTGTCTGGCAATACCCTGTATCGAAGATTTTTCAAGAGCATTTATGATTACATTGTTGGAGTGTCATACAAAATGCTGCAAGTTGCAATGTAACAATAAATTTCAAAATAGGATAACCTCACTGATAACTCGTCACTTTTATTACATGTTGACTTTATAATTAATATTTTCTTATGTTTTGGTTTTCGATGTGTTTTTAAATAAATGATATCCAGGGTATTCAACGCGTAACCACCGTAACAATCTCATTAAAAATATATCAGGTAAAAATGGTTGCTTGTAAACTGAATATAGATTATCGAGCTTCTAAGGTAAGAACTATAAAAATCATGAAACCTCAAAGACTTGTTTACCAGATCTAGAAATAGCGCCGAGATTCATTTTCGTTTGTCGTTTCTGCGTTGTCTGAATCAAGCGTCCTGACTAGATGTCTAATTGGCGTGTGACTGTCTATATTAGTTTGAATATTTTCCCATGTAGTTTTCAACCAATTTACTGTCTAATTTCCATTTTGATGAGTCTCACTCTCATACACACTGTGCTGTCCCTTTTAGACTATAACTTCCTGGTCTATGGCTTTCGAAATGTTGTGACTATTGCATAAAATATTCATTATGTATGTACTCACTAGTAGTCTATATTATTGAATGTGTTATGTAGGCCTCGTTTTGACCTCGGTCGTGTATATATTTTATCCGCTACCCTCGGAGTGAGATACCAAAACATCACGCTATTCAAGCATTTGTGTGTGTAAAGGCGACTGCAGTAACTGCTTAGCGATTCTTCCTCTGGATATCGTCAGCAAATTGCTTTAAAAAAGAATTGGCCGCGGCTTCCGCAAGGAAAGAACAACGTCGGTATGAACTCTTACATACGACAGTTTCAAAAGAAGTGTCGAGGAATGATTATACTTTTTTATCTTTTTAAAGAAGGCTACCGACTATGTTTGCATGGAGGTGCTCTTCAAAATGTTCTGAACGGAGGCTGCCGAATCTGCTTGATGCTGTTGTCTTGCCACTCTGACGTGAAGAGTCAAGTCAACTTTAACGGTTGAACTTCAGACACGTCAAACCAGGAAATATTAATGCATACGCGTTGTTTAGTATCTTTTTGCTAAATAATTTACCTTCTATGTAGAAAACTTAAGCCAGTCGTTTGCGCCTGCACGTGATTGCAATCCATTCAATTTTAATAGCTTAGAAGCACAAACTGAACTAGAATGTGTTGAGATGTTATCTGTGGTTTTTCGACATTGCACTTATCATTTCACTCCCCATAGCATCATCAGCGCTGATTGACTGCTAACCGTCGTCTTTAAAAAAACTTCGGGCTGAAAATCATCTTGAACAAGACTAACATTATTGGTCAAGGGACTGTATCACCTCGCATCATCAATGTTGAAAACTGTCAACTTGTAACATTACATCATTTCACATATCTTAATTACTTTTTTGCGGATAACCTATCGTTGCAACCTTGTGCAGTTCAAACCCTTTTGTCTGTGGCGACTACATGCTGACCGCGAATACACAGATAATGTTATACATGCGTACGAGATACCCTAATATATGGCGGTGAAAACTAGACCTCTCAAACAAGACTCAAACGAAAAGCTGAATGCTCATCAGTTGAGAATATTTCATAGCATGGTAAACCTATCGTTGATGTGAGTAACAAATGCCGAATTGTTTTAGCAAGCTGTACTGTAGAGTATGTTCTCTCCACTGTCACATAGGCTGGCTGGGTCACGTCTATAGAATTGAAAATGTTTGTATTTCCAAATATCCATTAATGTGGAATTCGGATTATGAAGTGTGCCTTTAGTAATGCCACACTTGGAGTTCAATCAGGTTTTTAAATGATTTATGATAGATCTGAACATTGCCTTCACGAGTTCGGGAATACTTGCTCTGGACTAGACACTTTAGAGGCATGGTGTAAAAGTTGTGGCAAAGACTGTTACTCGCGAATCGGGTTGTATAGTCATGTGAAACTGTGGATTATAAGAACATCAAGTGCTTGTGAAGGATGTTGATGACCGACAACGACCAAAAAATATTAGCAAAACTCTCGAAATTTACATTGAGCTGCCACATTAATCAGTCAAAAACATTTCATTATATGTTATTACTTACATGCAACTGTTTGAGTTCGGCTTGTAAACGTGCTTCATTGCTGGACCAATTGTCCATTCGTTTATGTAGCTCTTCTTCGGCTTCTTTCAACTTATCTTTGGCCTCTTGTGCCGCTTGTTTCAACTCACTTTGTATTGCGATCAATGATTGTATCAGTTCATCGTCATGTTTGCTTTTCTCCAATAGTCTCTCAATCTTTTTTCTCATCTCGTTAAGTTGCACACTAACGTTTCGTTCTCTCGCTTTGTTGCGGTCAAATCGAGTTTTGAGTGCGCTTATTTCCTCCCTTAATTCGGTGTTTTCTTTTTCGAGTTTGGTTGTACGGAGAGAATACTCGGTTCTTGTTGTAATTTCACTAGCTAATTGTTCTCTGCTTAAAGATATGGATTGGCTCAATGACTTTTCGGGGTAAAATGTACTGGCTCCATTGAAATTCTCTCCCAGTGCTGGTTCAACGCTACATTTATCCAGCTGAACTTGTGCGGACAAATTCAGTTTATGTTTCAGCTTGTTCACTTCTTCCTTTAGCAACATGATTTGCTGATGCCTTCCTCGCCACCCTCCGCTTATTAAGCCGCTTTCGGGAATCTGACGCTCCGAAGTCTGCAACTTCTTCCACCAAATATGCAAATTCATTGTGTCACCCGTTTCCGCTTCCAAAACTTTCTGCGCAATTTTCAACTCATGTGCAAGGGAGGCGTTTTTGTCCCTCAGATTATTTATCAATTCCTCATTTTGTTTCACCCGATTTTGATAGGATTTCAACTGTAAACATTTTTCAGTATCTTGTTCTCCCCGCTTGCTGACATCACCGTCTTTCGGAAGCTTCAAAGTTTCCGTCTCTAGAAATCGAAGTCTTTCAGCCAATTGTTTCGATTTGAGACGTTCTTTTTGTAGATTCTGGGACAATTCTCGTACATGTTTTGACAGTTCAATTAGTTGCAATGGGTTTACTCTCCCATCGTCGCCTCGTTGTTCTATCTGACTTTCCGTTATGTATTCTTTCATATTTAAAATATGTCGTTGGTTGTATAATGATAGTCAATGTTAAATGTTGCTTTTGAATGAACCATCCGAGAATTTTTGATTCTTCTGTTTAGATTTTAGGTGAATGGTCGATAACCTTTGGGAAGAAACGAAGTTTCGGTGAAAATCAAGGCCGCTTCTGAGAGCAGGTTTAACACTTGAGTTTTTCTTTTCAAGAAAACTGAATTATAAAAACTTTTGGTAGCAAAAATGGATTTTTCCAATAATAATTTGAATAAAAAGCGGTTTAACTTTCATTGAATTCTTATTTTCTTTGATGAAATTCTCACTTGAATTATCTACGTGAACTGACGCCATTGATGAAACTGTTTCATGGGCTCGTATATTGCCGCGCAAAATTCGAATAAGTTGGCAATAATGGGGGCTACTTTAACCCATTGACTCCACGATACATGGTTGGTTCTATCGACCCAATAAACGAACTTTGGAGATTTTATTTTATATTACTCTATCAAAACTATCAATAATGCAGTTGGCTCCTAATTTCTGGGTATTCACTGTCAATTCTATGCGTGATATGTGTTTCTTCACCATAACACATGAGAAAAATCAGTGTGTGGATTATTGTGAAATCGTCAACTTTCGTGTTTCTTATGTGTGCGCTGCTCAGAAAGAAGTTTTGATTGAGCCGAATTTCAGATACCGATAAAGTTCGAAGATATTAGTGAGACAAACTAGCATTTCACTTAATTGTGGTTAGATTGTCACGTTCTGATTGCAGTTACCAAGACTGGAGATAAGTCCGGTTTTTTTAAGTCCTAATGGTCTGATACTATAGGACAATAATGGGCAGCTAATGAGAATCATCCGTAGTACTTGCAAGTAACTTTTGGAATCGTTGAAGGAACACATCCTAACCTATCCTTTTATGGAGCTCATGTTGTATTTTTACACAATGCTCTACCAGAAAATAAGAGAATATTTCGGTATTATTATGTTATTTGCTTATAGGATGGCTACAAATTATGAAACATTCCGCTGGTGTCTCACAGGATTCGCATTCATTCTGCTGTTATATTGTGGTTATGGTCACCTCTATTGGTCAATGTGGATTGTTGACAAGTATGCACTGCTTTTAACCTGTATCCTTTGTTTAGATTTTTGTTGAAAAATTAGATAGGTCTCCATATGTGCGCTGACATTCGTCGGTTAATGCAGAACATGAATGCAAATTTTAAATGCACGGCGAAGGGATTCGTTTTCGGTATTCCTCATCAAGCTTTACAATATAAGGGTAAAAAATAGAATTGGATCTGATCTACGTCAACCAATAAACAAAAATTAGTCACGTGGTGTTACTGAAAATTGTTCGGCCAATGAGGATGATGGCCAAGGCAATAAAAGATCACGAACAAGTCATTTTTGGACGCATAATCTTTGTTGGGGGATTTGTATTGAAATTGCCTCATCTTTTCGCGAGATGTTCCAACCAATTCTTCGTGACACGTTGCACGTAACCGTGTAAACGACTAAGAATGTCTCTTAAGGACTTACTCGGTAATGATTTCATACTCCACAATGCTTTGTTTGAAAATAATATCCAATTTGGAAATAAAACTCTCTTCTACCTCATTCAGAGCAATACGCAGTTGATCAGCACAGTTTGTGATGTCTGCGAGGAACCTCAGTACCTCTATTCACCTTGAAATGTCAGGCATTGCTTCCAACACTTTGTCAAAAGCGAATTCTTTAAATGAGCTTAATTCAATATAGGGTAACTTCATGCTCCAAGATATCTATGTAAAACCGTAGGTGACTATAATTTTAAATGAATTAGAGTATCAAACTCTGGTCGCTAATTGTAATAATCTTGTTCGTCTAAGAAATGGTGCGCATGACAATTTATTAGAATATGTTCGGGACCAATCATTTATTCATACTGAAACGAAATTTGTATGCAATCTGCTATTGATTTTTGAGATATATTATATTTTTTATATATTCCATATAGCTTGTCATCCTATGGTTATTGTTAAGCTTACGGCTTTTCCTACCATAAAATTTTCTGAGTTCTGAGTTCAAACAGTTTTCGGTTAAAGTGGGTATAATGCTCTTTGGGCATGTTTTCTGTCCTGACTATCACTCTTGATTTGACAAGGCTTCTGTGCCACAAACGAAAGGTTGCCTAAAAAGGCTCTGGTAATCTTTCAGACGGCAATATGTTATTTCCAATTTGTGCGAGAGCAGGGCCTGGATACTAGAGTGAATATGATTATATGTATACTAGTCTGTGAACATCGAGTTAATCAGCTTTCGTTTGCTAACCACCGTTTGCTTTTATGAGACGTTGCACAATTCTCGAACCATTTCGATGGCATTGTGATAAATCCACCCATAGAATATAATTCCCTTCTGCAACTAAACTTATGATGTGTATTGCAAAAATAATTGTAGGTTTATTTGTAGGCTTGTCCAATGAGATGTCTAAAATTGGTATGAATCTGGCATTGCACGCCCGCTTGAAAATGTTTTCACTGCAAACTGATTTTTAGAATGTTTGATCTTACGATACCAATAGACTTTTTCTAGTAGTTCAGTCTGTAACATTTCACACTCGCAAACGTAAAAATAGATGTAATTGATTGGAACCTTGATAGTGCATGCCGAAAATTTATTGGCAATTTTCTTTCTGACATTCAGGTGATGAAATAGTATCATTTCGGTAAGCTGGTTAATCCGGTTCCCATCAATCTGAATTTTGCCGCTAACACCAACACTGTTATGCGTTTAACTAAACGCTGCTGCTTCATAATATAGCCGACATTCTATATGCACGTTTTATATCGGTTGCCTTACAGATTTGGAATTCTCATCAATGTAGTCTTCCAGAAGTCTACGCTCCATCTCAAATGGATAAATTTGTATAAGCAGAAAAGTTTTGCGTGCATTTGTTAAATAAATTGTCATGTTTTTTCTCAGAAAACAAAATTACGACGGCATATTCAAGGACTTCTCTCGCGCTACATCTCAAACATGAGGGATTTGCACTACAAGGAAACATTCTCTGGGAAAGTTTTTCCTATCATCCTTGATACTCGCTTCGAGAAACATATGGGAATTGTTCCAATATTTTGGCGTCAATAACGTTGTTATTTATTATGACCACGATAAATCTAATTAAACTGTCTGCAGGCAGCACATCTGGTTGAAACATTTTTATCCGACTGATCATCTTAAATCAAGTATTTTTACATCTGACTTCAATCAAACATGATGATAAGGCGGAGCTTTGTTCAAGCTTTCCCAAAACTCATCACAGCAAGCTATGAGTTTACTTTAGTGCCGATCTTCTCGTGGTTTTGAATGAATTTGTTGTTAGTGAAGGGGAGGGATATCTTAAAAATGTACATGAATGTAATAGGCCATAATCTTCAGGGACAGTATTACATATGTAAGAACCACCCAATTCTGTAATGCTGTAAATAAATTACACAAATATAAATCATATTTAATGTCTTAGTGTTGAAATTCAAAATTGACTTATATGTAGGAAATAAAGCACGAATACACTGTGGTAAGGTGCTCTATAAGAGAGGCAAACAAAATGTATTGGAACATTTGCTGATCCGTTAATCACCTAGAATATAATAATAATAATATTTGTCCTGTGGTCACTCGATAGCATCTTTTGTGACAAACATATAAGAAATAAAGGTTAAACCCATCAGTAAACATTGAATTCAGATTCATTCAAAAGTGGAAGATAAAAATAATAATAAGGGCACGACAATCTTAGATTGTAATTTCTTGTGACAAACGATGCGGTAAATATAAAGTATGGCTTGCGTGACAGTTCGCTTATCGTCTGTTGCATTTAGACTGTGCGGAATCTAACTACAACTGATTGTATTGCGATGATGCTGGTGCAACCTTGGGCATAGAAAATATTTAATGGGTATAAAATCCTTGAGATCATAAAATGTCAAAAAGGTTACAGAATAAATGATAATAAAGTAGATTGGTTCAACAATAAGATCTGAACCTTTAAAATTTGCTTTGGTTAAGAATAACACGGCTAAGATAGATTGTAGAGCCATGGAACCATAGACATTATTTTCTCCGTAAAATGGGCTATAACTACTTCTTCTTCTTCTGAATCGAAAGCAGAAGGGATAAAATCCCGTTTAAGCTTCATCACAGTAATAGACATGGGTGACTTATGCTGACAAGGCAAACTTTGAGAGTAGAGGAATACCATTATATCACTCCGGGGATCAAGTCCATCCGTCTCAACAAATGCTGATCCAACGCGTTTTTGAATAGCTGTTCAGAAGGCAGAGACAGGAGCCCTTTCGGTAGAGAGTTCCAAGTGTTCACCACACGCGTGGATAGCGTGCTCGCATTACTCAAATTCAGCCTTCTAGGCTTCTGCAACTTAAAGTCATGTCCCTGAGTCCTCGACTCACCTACTAATCGGAAGTACTGGAGGAACTTGTCTCCATATTGACCGAGAAGAATACGGCGTGTCAAGAGCGGGCCATATCTTTCCCTTCGAAGTTCTAGGGGGTAGAGTTTCAGCAAGCTCCTCCTATCCTCGTACGCGATTCGACGCATTCCAAAAACCATCTTAGTGCCCCTCCTTTGTGCCCTCTCCAAGGAGTCGCATCCGCCTTTAGACTGAGGAAATGAAACAGGTAGCCCATATTCCAACAGAGGACAAATGTACGCAGGGAAATGTGTCTGGAACATTTGCGGGGTAATGGACGCAAATATACGCCGAATCGCCCAGAGCATCCTGGTAGCGCTGCCAATTCTCCAACAAGTGTCAGCCTTCGACTTCAAGGAATCCATAACCAGAATCCCTAAGTCTTTTTCGACCGTCACCGCTATAATAGGCTTACCTCCAAGAAAGTATTCACCACTAGTGTCATCGGAGTTCATGCGCATGACCACTGTCTTGTCCTCATTGAAATGCAGTGACCAGCAATGTGTCCAACTGACTAAGTCATCAACTGCTTGTTGCAGTTGCTTGTGGCCATCGCAGGAACTGACAGAGGCCCACAGTTTCAGATCATCCGCGAATAAAAGACAATCGATCGCTACCGCGTCCGGAATATCATTCACGAAAATTTTGAATAACAATGGGCCAAGGACAGATCCCTGCGGCACTCCGGAGCCTGCTATCATCTCTGAAGACAAAACTCCATTCACCTCTACACGGTTTGACCGCCCTGAGATGAATGCCTCGATCCATTTAAGTAGACAACCTTGAATACCCAAACCCTCCAGCTTGACGAGCAATCGGCGGTGGGGCACGCGGTCGAACGCCTTACTGAAGTCGATAAAAATGACATCGACCGCTTGACCAGAATCAGTCAAAGCACACCAACTTTCTCGCGCCAGGAGCAGATTACTTACGCATGAGCGATTTTTGGTGAATCCATGTTGTTGTGGACACCAACGCCCACACTCCAAAAGAAAGTGCTCTAATTTCCTTTTGATCAGCTTCTCTAAAATTTTACCGATCACAGAAGTCAATGTGACCGGCCTGTAATTAGCAGGATTACTGGGGTCCCCACTCTTAAACATAGGTTTAATAATACCCTGTTTCCATTCTTGTGGCAAGACCCCTAATGTTACAGATTTTGTAAACAACCTGGCCAGCGGAACGCACAACACTTCTGATAGTGCTCGTAAAACCAACGGATGAATACCGTCTGGTCCTGGCGCGGATTGTGTGTCTAACTGTTCCAACAGGAGTCTAACAGTCTCTACATCTACATCAAGATCAGACAGCACCTCACTGTTATTAGAGACAGAAGGGGTATCACTGTCTTCCAGACAGTACACGGAGGCATACTGCTTAGCTATGGCTTCAGCTTTCAAGCCATCTTCAGTAATGTCTACCCCATTAGAATCTATCAAATTAGGAATATATGGCGACGCCTTTGTGCGGCGACGAATGTATGCGAATAGCCGTTTTGGTACACAAGTAGACTCGTCAACCAATCGCTGTTCGTACAACATACGTTTTCTGCGTTTTAATGCCGTGCGAAGGTTTCTAGTTTGCCTATAACTGTCATAGTCAGTGGCGTTTTTTCCGGCTAACGAATATTGACCAGAGCTTTTGACGTTGCCGCAAACGTTCCCTTATCTCCTTATCAAACCAAGGGGGGCCTTTCGCCTTACTACGACTAGTGGATAACTGTCAAAATATTATTACGGATCACCAGCCAACAATCTTCATCACCAGCCGATTGATCTAAAGACCAATCGAGAGATGAAGCAACATCCCGTAACCTACCCGCGTCTGCCTTCCAAAAATTCCTACTGTGAATTGGATCTGGTAGCCAGCCAGTGTTGCGTTTCCAAATAAAACTTAAGGTGGCATGATCACTACAGCCTAATAGGGCTTCAGTCCGAAGCTGAGTAATATCGGACTGCGTGATAGTGAACACCAAGTCCAAAATGGACTCACACCCAGTAGGGCCTACTCTGGTCGGATGGGAATCATGCTGCACGAGGCCCACATCAACCACAGCGTCCAATAAGTCCTGCTCGAATGACCTAGAACCTTCATCTAGCGAAGTCCAATCAATACTAGGAGCATTGGAATCCCCCATAATCAAGCAGATTGAGGATCTACCATAATGACATATCTGTGATATCAGAGTATCTACCTGAGTATTGGGAGAACGATAAACGATACCTATCCTAGCAAATGAAGCTGCAGTCCTTATACTCTCAGCTATACCGACAGTCTCCTGGAAGCGAGCCAACACTGCGACGGAAATATTTTGTTGGAAATATAAGGCAACCCCACCACCGATTTTAGCGTCTGTTCGATGTGAGCGAAAGAGTCTATATCCAAGTAGAGCCAGCTCGGGATTATCCTGCTCAGGTGAGAGCCAGGTTTCCGTCACCGCAATGATCGCTGGAAGGTCCTGTCTAATCCGATCAAAGCGTTCATCCAGTTTGTTTCTTAAGCTCCTCGCATTAAAATATATCACATTCAAAGATCCAGATCCCTCCGAATGCCTATCGTCAGAGGTTCCCAACGAACTTTTGGCCTCATCCTCACAACCCGAAAATCCACAATGCGCAAGTAAATTTCACCTGCGGCTCTGCGTTGGCTAATCTCCTGAGTAGCTTTTCGCATTTTCACACGATCTTCCGGATAGAGATCACGCAGGAGTCTAAGTTCACTACCCTTTAACCTGTAAGCCCTCTTTAGCAGTGAGGTCATTTGCTCAGCAGAGTCTAACACAATCTTTAACGGTCTTGGGCGATCACCTGGCGCTGGCCTGTGGCCTAGACAAAACGGTGCGCGTACCGTTACACCCTTTTTATCTTCGTCGGAAAGGGGGGAAAGAGCAGAATTCAGGGAATCGCGTTCCTGTTTAGTCCTGTCTATCGCCAAAGCACCTGTTTGCTCCAGCGCATTGTGAAGAATGATGCAGGATTTTATATTCTCAAAAGTGGTAAAGCTCTGGTGTTTATTCACGATAGTTTTATCTGCCTGTGATAGTTTGTGGACCTTTTTGGACTCAAGAACGTTCGTTGCATCGGTAAAACTAGTTCCGTCTTTGAAACCGAGTACATGCGAGAAAGCAACTTCCGCAAAGGTGCGTAAATCTTCAAATTGCGCGCAAACTTGCTGCACACAAGATGTGTGGTGGTTATCCTTTTTCGAGGGTGAGCCACTATTTATAATCCCCCCATCAATACCTTCACAGGTCTTAGCAGAAGCCGTGTCAACTTGAAGCTGAGTACTTGTGAGCCTAAAACTAGTCGATGGATGGCATATCTTACATATCGTGCGAATGATATCGCATGAATTTTTCTGAAGCCAACGATACATCTCCGGCTTTATTCCACCGCATCGAATATGTATCCACAATAAACAAATTTCGCATTGAACACCTTGAGCGTTATTGGCGACCAGACAAGAATCCCCAGAGTGAGCAGCGGAGCCCCCATTCTCTTAAGGCTTCCTTGCAGTCGGTGCTGCATGATCTCCTTTTGCAGATTTAAGAGTCGTAACCATGTTAAAATCCATTAAAAATAGAATAAAAGTTCTTGTAATAATCTTGAAATAGATCGGATATCCACAACTATATCATAATATCGTAAGAAGCAAACGTTCACGTTGACCTTCTCAACTACTTAACTGATAATTATATAGAATTCCTTCTTGGAAGCTGTGAATATAAATAAACAGTTGGAGCCTCGCCGTACAAATATCTTTCCCCTAAATGAAAAAAAATCTTGACAAATTGATAACTTGTTTGAAAAGAACCACATGTAAATGACTTGAGTGTCTTCGAGAAGCAAACTTGGCACTTCATCCCTTGAATTCCACAGATAAGTTCTTGGGCCAATGTTGTTTACTTTTTTTCTCAACCATCTCATTGACACAGTAAAATTATCCGCATATGATTAGATTGTTGATTATACTTAATACACTTTTACTGGCAGCATAGTTTTCTAACATGAACTAAACATACCTTTACTCACAACAGTGAGTAAGATGCTTTCGAGCAACAGACATAAATACTAGGTTGAGTCAGTGTCTACATTTCTTCGTCTGTAAGTTATTTTTTATCTGTCACTTACTGAAACAAAACAACAGTGGTCGTTTGGTTGATACTCATACACTCAAATCCGAAAAAACGAAAACCAGCGAATCTGATCCTGTAATTAGCGCATGGTAAGCATCTATTTGATCTTTCTTACTGATGACGCTCTGTAAGTCAGCAATAATTTCATGAATAATTTGTGTCGAATTTACAGCGAATTTTAATAGCCATTTTATACTTATTAAACTTAATGAACAAAGTTCAAAGAGCGCAACGATAAACAAACAAAAATTGCAGACGAATCAACATGCATGCATTATATGTTCATGTTTTTTTCTTATAATAGCTGAAACATCCTAGAAAATTGAAAAATATAGAAATCTTCGTCTAGCACCAAATTCACACCTCAAACAAGAAATCTAAGATGCAATTCTGCGAAGAACGGTAGGCTCCAAATGAACACACATGCAGCATGGAAGCAGTAAATACTGAGAGTCGTTTGGATAAGATATCGTTATATATTTCCAGGAAAATTATGACTTTAAAATCTTGTGACACACAGTTTCACATGTGCAGGTAGTAATTTTTAAATGTCTAACAGAACTGCTGAATTCAGATATCTAGTTTTTTTATTAAAATTCTTATTCATGTATTAAAAACTGCTCGATTTTCACAACACCGGTCTCTCGTTTCAGACTTACAATTTTGTGAATTCGACGTTTAATTTCCTTTGAACAAATATGAAAAAATCAATGTTTATTCGGAGTTGCAAGTACGACTTGTGAATAGAGTTTGGAATATACGATCAGTTAATATTCTGAAAATTAAATTCCCTTAAAAACATAAATCTACTACTTGCGTTCCCCAGAAAACCGCAGTCGGAATTTTCCTATCTGTTAAGGAATACAAGAATATACCGAAATGTTCGATGAACACTATTGAAATTTATAAAACCTAGCGCTCTGGATATTGTCGATCATCTGCCGAAGTAAACAGTTAATTGCACAAAATGACATTTGAAATGTCGCCAGTGCTATAACTAAACGATACAAAAGACAAACAAATAAAATCGGATTATGTGTAACATGAAGATTAGTTCGGTAAACTACAGTTAAAGGCTAGTTTTGGTTTCTTGAAATATAATTGACACGAGAAATATTTGCTAGCTCAAAGTCTGTTGAATAAATAGAAGAAAATGTGTTCAGTTTTTGCGATTTGCCTAGTTCTGTTCAGTTCAGTTTTCACATAAGATTATGTGGCTAACGAGCCAATTCAGCGTCCAGAATTTCTGTCGGTGAAATGCTTCATAGGAGCGCCCACCAGTGCCAAAGTTGGTTTATTCTTCGCTGATATTCTCGTAGTATGCGATGATACGTCAGGTTTTTTCCAGGCCGTCCATCGGTCCCAGTATTTGTGGCAGCGACTGAGAAAAACAGAAAGGGATTCTAAACAAGTATATACTTGGATGCCACGAACCACGATGTTCAAACGCAGAATCACATAGTGAATCGTTGTCAAGCACTCAAGGAGCTTATGGATGACCAAAGTAATGTGTTGCTCACATTCCCCGAAATTGCACTTTATTAATGCTCAAATCACTTTGGAAAGGCTTTCTCTTCCCCAAGCCGGTGACAGGTTAGCTGTGGAAATTGGTGCGTACATTTAGAACATGACATTTAAAACGAGGCATTATATAACAGGGTTTTTTTAAATCGTGGTAAAGTCCATATAAATTTGAAAAAAACTTTGGCCAATTCTCCAGACAGGCGACCTATATATTCGTGGAAAAAAGTCTGGGAAAAGCTCATGCCACAAGGCATTTAAACCCCTGTTGAATGCATCTACTGATGGGCAAGCGATTAGTTCCTCAGGCAGTTTGTTCCAGAAGCTTACCAATATTTCAATGAAAAAGTGTTGCTTAAGATTCAGACGGCTGTGGTTTTTCGCGAGCTTCAATGTATGTCCTCTAGTTGATGATTTTATCGCTCTATAGAACTGGATTTGACAACCCTCGTCGCCTAAGCCTGTCAGGATTTTGAAAGTATCTATTGGGTCACCGCGTAGACGCCGACGCCGAAGGGAGAAGAGATTAAAGAGATTAGACGTTCTTCGTTGGGGTTCCCAAACATACCTCCAACCATGTTTTGTGACTACTCATCAGTACCAAGTCCTTTGAAATATTCAGAAAGTTTATCACAACGGTCCACATTTGAAGCCAGACGTCGGACTCTCTCTAGTATTAATGTCTTTTTTGAAAAAGTGGCTACGGGCTTGCACGCAGTATTCTAAATGCGGCGAGTTTGCTCAGGACAGTATGTAGCTAACGAGCAAATCGAATGGTTAGAATTTCTTTTGGAAGAGAGCTGCAGAGCAGCACTTACTAGTGTCAAAGCTTTTTAATTTAAGTCAGTTTTAAATCTTCAATTATCGCGAAGCCAACATATTACTTGGATAGTATTAAGGAAGTTAAAGATTAAGTTAAGTTTCGCAGGGTTGAATGGAGTTATAAGACAATCACGCCCCCAGATTTTGTTCAACGGAATGCGGTTAAGCATTCGGAACTTAGATATTGAGCAAACCCTATGTACGGTTTTAACCCCCTTGTTACCGGATATCTGCAAAGTAAGGTTGGGGTTCTCTTCCCCAGCACGGTGAGAGGCCAACGATTTAGATAACCGTGCAATTATTTGTTTTTTGCTTTTTGTTTCCATTTATATTGAACAATATTTTAAGTATGCCAGTTAGCGTCTAATTCCCTCTTGAAACTTAACATGTAAGGGAGGTTTATTAAAACATCTGGGAGCTTATTCCAGTGGTTGATCACACGGTTTCTGAAAAAGTGCCAACGTACCAGCAGCCTGGGTTTACTCTTGAGAAGTTTCATGGAATTACGCTTTATAATACTCTGTTATAACCGATGCTGGAAAAAGCAAAACAGTTTGTCTTCACCAGCACGGTTCTATTTTTGTACTTAGAGGTTTTTATGTCACATCGATCACTGATAGAACTATATACATCTACTAATTTCTTTTCATCGTCATCACTCCATTGATTTTCTTGCCATTAACTCAGTTATCGTAATCACCCGTCAAATACCATTGTGCATAGACTATATGCACATTATACTCTTCTTCCACGCGCATTCCTTGTTCTACTGTGGTTGTCTCGGTTGTCTGTGGTCCTGACTTTCAATCGTTTCCTGGAGGCTAGCTACTCTCGAAACAATACATATCCTCAACAAGTTATGATTCTGATCAATATTGTATGAGGATATAACAGGAGCACATAACTTGGCGATCCATTCCTTACTATCCTCTACAAATTGGTGATCTCGCACTCTTTAATCGATTCTATTTGGCCCATACCAAACGCACCGTGGTCCACAATACGAACAACTAGGATCACAAGAAAGATGATTTTATCAATAATTTTACTTGGCCCGCCCTAGAAACGAAAGAGCCACGCCAAACGTTTATCCTAGTCGGAGCTCATTTCGAGTTGTGCCGTTTTATAACGCAGCGCACACGCTTCAACCTCATCATCAACATACTCCCAGACTCCATGATGAAAAAGTTGCTGATTTAATTTACGAGCAGCCTGTCATATATACTTACGATAAAATTAAGTCTGCAAGTATCTCTAAAAATGGTTCGACCGATGAGTAAAACTTACAGAAACTCATATTCCGTGCGTAATAAAGTGATCATGTACCCTAACAACACTCACTGCATTTGATACTGTTACAGGGGACATAGAAAGTCGACTAACAAATGCATAAACAGATTTGGTTGCACAGTTTGTCGAATGATTTCTAGTTTCTGGTTATCATGTTAGCCAACAACACATAGACCGGTATGCCCAAGTTGCAGGTCAAGTCTATGATATCTCTCATAACACATCAATCTGCGCAGTCAACAAACATGTTAGAACAAGGATATATCTGAGAGGAAATCCCAGATTTGCGATTTGACTCGGCAAATCCAACATCTAAACAGAAGTCGAACCGTTCTCCTAGTAGGAAAAACCAACAGCTTCACAACACACTACGCAGCCGAATACTAACACAAGGCCTATGTTACTATCATCACCGTGCGAAGACCTTCTATCACACATTTCCAGGCAGCTTCAAGACACAACATGTCAATAAGGCAAAACACGAGGCCAGATGGTAGCGGCGGCAGCTGTCACTGACGGTTTGACAAAGATGTGTTTGATAAGCGATACTGGAGACAAATTGCGTTTCATCCAACCTGAAAACTCGGAACGCAAAAACCACTCTTCTTTGATCGTACGAGCGGCAAATGGTACTTTAATCACCGCATACGGGCAACGATAACTCTAAATTGACCTCGGTCTGTGAAGTAACTTTCACTGAAATTTTATCGTTGCCGACGTCAAAACCGATATCCTGAAACCCGATTCGCTCTCTCACTTTGAAATTTCAGTCAACATTTGTACTCCAAAAAACTGGACATTTTTACCGAGAATAGACCGATCGGTTATTTGTTTCATTCACCCCTGATAAATGTAACTGCATCAAATTACACTTCTCTCGTAGAAGAATTTTAGGATATTTTTAACCCTGTGCACACGACACAATTGTGTTATGTGACTTTTAAAACAATATTTAAACCGTGGACCTCATCTTAACATTAGACCACACAGGCCTGATCCCAACGGCCGAAACTGCCACAGGAAAATTCAAACATATGAAGGAATTCAGAATAATCTGTGTATCCAAATACCCTCGTGCCACACCTCTTCATACGCCTGGCGTACATGTGATGATTATCTTGCTTTTTATCGTGTAGCGATCCCAGACCAATATCCTATTCCGCACGTACATGAATTGCACCGCCGCTTCACAGAAAATCTGTGTTTCCGCAGCTGAATTTAGTGCACCCATATCATCAAATACCCGTAGCCAAATTATATATTCCCAAAATGCCATTACCTCTCAATGTGATCTATTCGATATCCTCCGGATAACATTTGGTCTATGCAATGCTGCACAGACCCTCCGGAGTTTCATGGACCGAGTTTTCTTGAGTTTATCCATCGTCTGCTCACTAAAAACAACTTATTTAGAAACCGCATGCATAACGTAAAATAGATCGTTAATTTTTACAACTTGATGTAGACCCTTCTCAGCAACACAACACTTACTAGTGTAGTTAACGTTCACATCTGATCTTTTAGTCCCGGTCATATTCGCACTACGCCATAACAAATTTCTCAGTTAAAATTCTCATTTGTTATACAATTCATATGACATCCTAACAATATATATAGTTTTAACGCAACAAATCTATTTATATCTGACCCTTAGAAACTAGTTTAAACGAACAAATTTATACTCGAATGCCACTGTTACATTGGGTTCATACTACGAACCACGATGTTCAAACACTGAATCACAAAGTGATTCTTGGTCAAGCACTCAAGGCTATTATGGATGACCAAAGTAAAGTGTTCCTCACATCCCCCTGCACTTATATACCACTACCGGTTTCTGGCTGTTTGCCTTCATCAGGTGGAGACAGTAAGATTTGGTTCAGTGAGCCTTGAAACAGTGGATAAATGTTAAACAATGTTATACTTGAATGCCTTGAGTGCTTGACCAATAATCACTTTGTGATTCTGTGTTTGAACATCGCAGTTCGTTGTACGAACCCTATGTAATAGTGGCATTCAAGTATAACCTTGTTTACCATTTATCCACTGTTGCAAGGCTCACTGTCCCCACCTGATGAGGGCAAATAGCCAGAAACCGGTAGTGGAGTTTAAGTGCGGGGGATGTGAGGAACACATTATTTTATTCTGTATGAACATTTTAGCTCATATGAACAGCGTATTAATATTGTTTTTACGGATAATCTAGTGCATCAATATTCAGTCAAAAATAAATCTATATATAAAATATTCGGTTAAAACTTCTCATATTATCCGTCATTGTTTCTCATGCATGCTCATTCAACGCAGTTTACATGAGGATATTGTTGTTGAACAGATAATATTGTAATCGTTTTTCACTCTAGCGAGTTGTATAAGCGCAATCATCTGTCATGTTATTAAAACATTCGAGTCATTGATTCAACAACGAACGCTTTACTCTCGCGTTCCACAACCGCTTGAAGATAGCATATCGTTTTATTCCTGATGTAAATTTGTCCAACGCTAATCGCATTCACCCTCGAATCCAACAGTGCAAGAGAATGCCAATTGGGCAAAAGCGTTTATTACAGAGAATACCGATAGCAAAACACGAACTTAATATACAGTCAAATCAAGCAAAAAACACCGCGTTCAAACATATCTGTCCGAGTTTGTGTCAACCGTTACGATTCAAGGCTTCAACACGCAAGGCTTGTTTAACCGCAGTTAACCAATGGCATTACGTTTGATAGCTTCTAATGTTTCTCATCATTTCATATTTCCGAGGATATCGTCGTCTGAACTGTTCTCACGCGATCGAACCGTAACTCGAATTATTACGGATTCGCGTTTGTCATCGTCGGTCTTCTCGGCGCTTTCTGATCTAGTGTCTTGCCGAAAGATGGTTTTCTTCAGATCAATCAAAAGCTCGTGAATAGCGCTCGTCCACATTTTGTCACGTCACTCGAGGTTAAATCACCTTCGGGTCCCCATGTTAAGTACGCCACTTAGCTCAAAGTCCCTCAACACAACGTTAATCACGCCTCATCTGTTTATATGTTCACTCGTTTATTGCTTCGCGATGCACACCTCGATCACAATGCGTAAATTTTAGCCACACACAATTCCCATAATGCAAAAGGACGCGAATCGGTCAAGCACAGGACAAAGTATGAAACACTTCTATCTTTGATGCGTAACTACAACAAAGTTCTCAGCCTGCCTTTGTCACCATTGATCTTCGATCTGATCTCTCAGATGATTTCGTACCAGCCAGTTCTTTTAGAGCCATCATCACTTGTGGCTCATTTAAACAACCTTGACACATTGCAAATTGTTCGGCAGCTGATGACGTTCTCCATCTATTCCTAATGTTGGACAGCTTGTCATTCAAACTGCTCTCATGCAATTCTTTCGCAACCACAATCTCTGTGGGTTTCCGATTGTTTTCATCGGTCTTTGCGGTGTTCACTCATCTGGCATTACGAAAAGATATTGACTGACATCCTTCGTTGATAAACTTCAGGTCTTTTAATTATAACGACACATTGGCCCGGTGCTATATAAACTTACAGTGTGCCAAAATATTAGCAATCTGCCCACAGCCAAAATTTCTTTTAGTTCCATTTTCACTTTATTCCCTCATTCTATCCGACGGTGATGCGCTCATTGCATGCACAGACTAGTGAGATTTGGTTAACCTGCATTTATCGAGATATTATTTCATGATCGATTTTGTTGTTGTATTGTGATGCGGTCCTCCTTCCAAACTTATTGATTATAATTAGTGATGTGAGTTCTAATCAGTGCTAGTCTGTAGCCCACGGATCGGTGTTGATATGAGAATTCGACTTACTCTGACTTCCTTTCATCATATTCCGCGTAATGGTGTTCTGATATCCACAGACGATGGCATAATTATAAGGTTGTTTACTTGCATTCTGTGGACGTATAAATTTGTGTTGCGTTATTTTCAGATTTACTTCCTCGCGTGTTCAAATACAACTACTACAAGGCTGGGATGGTCAGCCTTTAATATAATGGTGGTGTTGAAACAATGGCCATTGTCATGATTATCACTTGCTTGTACTGTACTCCTTTTCCATACACTTACTATACTTTTCGTATTTACATTTCAGTAAATGTACTCTCGTTCTAGATAAGTACAGCGTTACATGTTCTATACGAACGTGACTTTTTTAAAGTCAATTCGGATCGTAGTATACAACGTTACATGTATGAAATAATTTCTATTTGCATTTATTTTCATCACAAACACCCCATGTTCGTTTTCAGGCTCCTGCACTCATCAGGTAGGGTGAGTACAATCAGAACCTGCCTACCATGAAACAGTGGAGAAACGGTAAACAAAGGTTGGGAAACATTAAACCAGTCGTGGGGTGCGTGCAACGAAATGTGTGCAGATACCAATATTTTTTCAAGGCCGCGGCTTCAACTCCATCCACATGTGTGTGTTTGAATTATAGTGGAAGTCAGATTCTACAAATGAGTAGTATATGAAGTTTCGACCTACATTTCGAACTTCATACACTACTCAAGCAACCATTTTGCTGTCTTTGTATTATTGCAAAATCATTCCAGTTATCGGTGCTACACATCAACTATTGGGGAACTTGGTTTGGTACGCACAATGAGCTATATTTCATGTTGCAAATGAGGATCTATCTTCGATTTCGCAAATAAGTACATACGAACCGCTTTAATGCCTCGGTACCGTAAGTGATATACAAATTATTGCCCTTTTCCGGACAAATAAATTGGCTGATTTGAACGATGTAACTCTAGAACCCTCACTCGATATTACATTGATCATCGATGGTTGGTTTCAAAGTAACTATTATCTGTTTCCAATGTCAACGCTTCAATGCGACAACAATGGCCATGGATGAATATTGGGGAGTACATCCAGTTTACTGATATTAGAGATTTTAACAGAAAAGTCTGATCTACATCATTGTCTTTGTTATCGCGAACTTCCAATGAAAGCTTGATGGTTAAGGTCATTTATCCCTCATCCTGCTTTAATGGCAATGTGATCGGTACGACAGATAGCTCGGCCAGTCCATGTCATACACACTATGGAGACTTCGAACCCTCTGGATCTGGGATCGCTAGACGATTACACTCCATGTGAATTTGAGCATACGCGTCTATGTTCGATAGAACAGACGTCACTGCATAATCATGTCAATATTTTAACGCAGCGAAGAGAAGCAGATCGACTGTTAATCCTGGACCTCATGCTGACCTCTGAAGGAGTATAGATCGGAGGTAAGACGAACACCTGATTTAAATGAGACCATGCAATGCTCATGTTCGATTACATGTTCAGCGCTTGAGGGTCAGAATAAATTATTAAGAAGAATTAAGTTCTGCCCTGTACTGCGTGACGATCTACAGGATTTGCAACATGACGAAATAAATTTTTGTGATTCGCATTCTCGTTAAATGCATTTGTTCAGTTACGTCCACACCAACGCTTGTTACGAAGGAAACTATTGCAGTGTCTGCTTTCAGCTCCGTAACAAGGTCGGTAAATCGCTATATTCAAATTCAATTGGTATCCCCTGTGGTTGCAATGTTGGCCGCCTTCGGTCGATGTCGACCACGGATGTACATCACAATCGCGTGAATTCTCATATTCGAATGACTAAACACTCCGATTCGGGAGCAACAATCTCTCCCGCAGCGCTTGCAACAATAGTCAGAACTCGGTTGTAGGGTGTCCGTTGCACGCCGGCGGCGTGATCTGCGTTGAGTAGCCAAGAGCCGTATCTGCTGATGATAAACGAAAAAATCATCGAAGATATTGTAAAAGTGGAAACGACAGTACCAAACCTAAACCGGGCGTTTTTTTCCGAGGAAACTACATACGGATCGACTAATGCTGCCCTAGCTAACGCTGAGAATATTAGAGAATACCGTTGCCGTGTATTTTTCCAAAACAGTAAAACGCGATATCAAATGTCAGGGATGATATGAGCGTATTAGGTGAAGTTGCTGTCCATTCACAGCAGGTTCAGATGAAAACTATTCCAAATGAATACGAACAAGTCAATTTCGGCAGATGGCATTACGCTTGCAATACTCAATGCACGTCACGAAGGGCTCTTGTTTTGAAATATTTTAGCTGAATTTTCAAACATTTCAAAATAAAGCTTTGTCCTTCTCCTGAAAAATCTGAGAGTGAGAGGAAGCGTACCCCTAGATTGAAAACCATGAGTTAAAACGCTAAATTACAAAGGTGATCATAAAAAGAACCGTTTGCAATGAATCGGCTATAGCAAGTTATTTTGGTCACGTTTCGTTTCTAAACACAGAAGCGTCCTCAGACCAAGTGTGTCGGTACGAACAGTGTTCAGGGCATTTTCTTGACCAATCCTGAGTTCTCTAATCTAGACAGGGGAGATCAAGACAATTGAACACAACCCATTAAATGCTGTGTTAATCCCTATATTGGTTATTTTGTGTGCAGGTGCGAGCAGCGTCCGACGACCCACTGTTTACGTAATCCCTGTGTATATTAGGAGTTATGCACGTTAATCCTTATCCGTTTTAAATACCTCACATAAGTGATCGTTTTTAAGAACTTATCAGCTGTTGTCCCATAGTTATACGCTCGGTGAGCGCCATGGTTATGGAACGAATTGTCACTGGATGCAGCTTAAAGCGTTTTGAACGATTAATCTAGCCAAGCTGAGTGGAATTGTAAAACTTTGCTCCTGCTGTGCTGTAAATAGTGAATTCCCTGTCGATCAATCGTCAATCCGTATTGCTAGCAGACGTATTAGCTGAGTTTTGTTTAATGTACAGACTTTGACATATTCATTGATTCCGTGAATAAACTAGTTTAACAACGGTTGTGATTCTCTCCTACCAACGGCTAGGCCAGCAAGGCTCACAGAGATTACACCTTCTTTGATGTTTAGTTGTGAACACCCTTGACCATGTGTATTGCATTTTTTATTCTTTACACGTTGAATGCGATGGCGGAAACTACCATTTTCTATAGTTTCAACCCTTTATATCAAATTATCGAGATCGTCTGCAAAGAAATAACACTAAGAGAAATTTTAAGTTTTTTTTAAATATTCTCTACTATTTTCTAAAGCGACCCACCAGTGGGTCGCTTCGCAGCACAAAGATGTCGGTCACGACCCACCCGTGGGTCATATCGCACTCAACGTGCTAATTTAATTAAAAAGAGCGTGCATCGTAAGTCCCTGGAAATGTAAGCACCATCATGCATTGGTCATTTTGAGCGTCTCGAGCGCTTGACCAGGAATCGCACTGGGATTCCGTGTTTGAAGATCGTGTCTTGTCGCACTAACCCGATTCTACAGTGGCATTCAAGTATACCTCTGTTTATCTCTATTTCAGGACTCACTTAGCCTACTCTTATTGTCTCCATTTGATAAAGACAAACAGACAGTGTAGGTGTAGTGTATCGAGTTGTCTGGAACTTTTAATAAAGAATCACTCTTGTTTACTGATTTTCCCTTGTTTCGGGTTTCACTTAACCTAATCTTACTGTCTCCGTTTGATTACGACAAGCAGCAAGGGAAAATAATTGTGGAGTGCCACTGCTGGGGATGTGAGCAGCACAATATAATTGGGATATTATTGCGCCTTACTTGGGCTCTTGTTCAGTAAAGCGTGGCTACAGGATAACATAATCATTTTCATATGGCAAGTTGGAGTATAGCAGTCTGTTCGATGATAATGTATTCGCTGCTTTTACCTGGTTTAAACATTTGATTCGTTCCTTCGTCGACTCATCCTGTAAGAATTGCGGGGATGTGATCGTTGCGTCAGGTCCATCAAAGCCAAACCGCGTCACCCCCGCATTTCACACCCACGCACGCACGCACGCACACAGATCGATTGCGCCTGTATTCCTCCATGAGGTCAACCTGTTCAACATTTATCGCGTTCACCCAATAATCTCACACCACACACGATAGCCGATTGGTCAAACGCGTTCATAACGCATCAAAGAACAAAATAAGAGAACACACAGGCAAACCAAGAAAGCACAACACTGTCGTGAAACATGTCACTTCGATCTGATTGGCCGATCGATTTCTTCAAGGTAATTCAAGGTTTTCAATTGTCTAAAGAGCAACAAGCTTAACAACAAACATAGGATGGTGAAAATTGAAATGTAAGTGTTTAAACAAGATAAGGAATTAGACGAAGTAGTATATAAGTGTTCGGGAAACGAATAATTTAATAAAAATTCGTCTAATTTCGTTTTAAATTCATGCAAGCTAGTGGAGTGAGCAACGGTAGAAGGGAATATGTTCCAAGTAAAACAGACACGGACAGAATAAAAATACCTTCTACAGTTCCGGCGGGAATGGGGTACCATCAGCACATATTCATGGGTACGATAATTTCTCGCGTGAATAAATCAGGTAAGGGATGGTTCGCGGTAGTTAATATTTTGTAAAGTAGGATAAGGTCTCCTCTGATTCGTCGATAGGAAAGCCGGACAAATTCAGTTGAGCTATCCTTTCTCTGTAAGGCTTGTTTGTCATAAGTATTCGGTTATTTATCAGCTGACGTGGATTTTATTCTATTGTTGTGTTATGTGTAATTTGAAATAGTATTGCGTATTTGTAGCTCGCGTGCTGTACTTTACCGGGATAGTTGATGCCATCAAACTATATGATCTCTTCCGTGAAGTTCTTTCGAAGGGCGTTGCGAATTATTCGCTTTTATCCCCTGTTTCAAGTTGGGCAATCTGATTTGTCCTCGCTTGTGAGGTGTTCTCATTGTTCCGTAAATGGCATCAACTTGAATAGCGTCATTGATCGATTAGAACGTTGGAAATGATGCTTTGAGGACTTGTCGAATGTCACCAGGTTTGTCGTTTTCTATTATACGAGTTCCGAGTGTTTTGATGCCACGTTTAACGATTTCGGAACCTGGCGCCAAGTTGCCAGCTGGTGTTCATTTACACTCATTTCTAGTTTTCGTGCAGCATGTCCGATATGCTGCTTCTCGGAAACAGAAAAAATTGCTTCTTTAGCAGGTGTGACCATAATATTCGCCAGTTGGTTATTAATACCAAAAGAACGTAAGATTCTTCCAGTGATGACAAACATATGTTGTAGGTCAAGAAGTGTCAAACCTGTTTTGCTGCTGTTCCGATGCCATTGATTTGTTGAGCGCTTGATACGAATGATCAAGCTTTTCTCCTTTCTTGAGGTCATCCTTGGTGCAATGAGTTCTAACACAACTGTGCATGCGGGTGCTTGTTTTTGTATTTCGCAATACGATCTGTGTGTGTTCCTTTTATGTGAACACTTGTCTCTATACTTCTTGCATCCGTTCTCATGCAGTGGTGGGCAGTTGACCTTTTAAGCTAACTTTGTCGAATGATCCAAGAAAAATTTCCATCTGAGTAATCGATCAACGCCCTCTGGGTTTTCTCTTCGGTAGCAACTCCCGTACAATCGCCAATTTATAAACTTTCCGTGATGTGCTAGACCAAATTTTCGAATTTACTTACCGAGTAGGGATCAAACTAAGGATCGTTCAAATCTGAGCATCCGCTGATTGGATTTATTCTCAGAGATATGTCTAAGATGATTGATTCGATTTTTTACTCATTGTATTTTGTTGTTTGTGAGATCGCGTCATTAATAAGTTGACTGATTCCATTGATCGATTCGATTGACGTCTATCGTCGATTCAATCGTAAATTATGCCGTTTGTTGCGTTTACGTAACTACGAGAACCCCTTGCAAATGCGCGATAACACATTTATCATGCGACAACAAATTACACAAATTGTCTAATGTCACGAGACCCGGTGGAATGATGTCAAATCGCGAATTCTGTCCAAACTCGTTTATTAACTTGGCGACACCCCCCCCCGAGGGTATTGGATCAAACCTTAATTTCGTTCAACTACGAACTACGCTACGAAGTCGAACACCAAACGTTTCTTCCGTGTGCGGCAGGGTGCGACACTTGAGGGTAACTGTTCCAAGCAAATTATCTAACTACAAGCCTGCGAGGTCAGTGTAGTATAGACAGTGAACGGACTATCGATCGAGCATCAATCGACATCCATCACAAGTGCTTAGCGTGATTGTCGTTCATTGTACAGACCATGCGGTGTTCAGTCATTCAGTCAATACACCAGTTACGTTACGGTTGCGTTCTCTCTAACCCACGGCTGGGCCCGCTGTAGCGCACCACACATATAACAGTGGTGAAACTTCTGATTGGCCTCAGGGACAATTTTGTGAATTGGCGATGAATATCGTCTAATTTTTTATGCTTCCCGCTCTTGCGTTTTGTAGGTTCACAAATGCAGATCGTGCAATCTACACTAATCCATCATGCTCTATCAGTTTAGATATAAGATAAGAAAATCATGTAAGGTGAGCCAAACAAATTAGTTGTCATGGGATCATATTCAATCAAACATGAATGCGTTACTCTCCAGGGCAGAGTTCAACAACCGGATACCAACAGAATGATACCTTGCTTACAATCCACTGTCTTAGTCGTTCGCTCTCCACGAAATGATCTATGTAAGACTTTACGAACATTTGGAGCGAATTAGCTGGGGGATAGTTCCGTTGAGTTGAGCAATGCAAACACAAAATGAACAGTGTGTTCACATGATATTTCATGCACGTGTGAAAGACCGAAAGATTCGCGTTATTGTTTGTCGGGTATTATCTTGCTGGCATGGTATCATCTTTCATCAAAATGTTCGAGGTATTCAAAAGTTTCAAGTAACACTCATAAGCAAGCGAGTAAGTTGCACCGACGTCTTTTTATAGAAAGTCAGATATCTCGATATCGCTAATCTCATAGTCTATAAAGCATATAACTTTCGAGAAAACCACATAATAATATGGAAACTACGAATCATGTAATTAACGAGATTTGGTTGCTTATAGAAACAGTCCAAAAATCACGTAACCTTTCGAAAGGCAGAAATCGCTTTCCTTTGCCGAGTGAGGTGACATGTGTAAATCCATGGGATATATAGTTTTCTCGGATGCACGGGTTAAGGGCCACAAAGGCATCAAGATTTCTCGTAAAAATGTTTTGAGTTGAGGAGTTTACAACACAATCGAGTAGACTGTTTCACGTAAAAAAATCTCGCACGACAAAAAATGTCGTCCACAGTTGAGCCATGAGTGAGGGACAGTCAGAGTCAATTTGTAAGCTCATGTCTTATGCCAGCCCCATAGACTAAATAAGCATTGCAAAGGGTACTTTGCGGTAGTCAAACTATTGTGAGCCAGAATCAGATCGTCTCGTGACAACGACGTCGATAATTGAATAATTGTAAACCTGTGATTTGCTCTTTCGACGACAGGTTTGGTAGCTCGATGGTATATGCCTTGCAAAGTCGAGTCATCTTTTTTAGCCATGACGAACACGCTTGAACTGCATATTCCATTGTGAGTCTCACGTACGTGTTTGAATACACGTAGATTTCGCCAGATCTATTTGGATGAAAATGGGGTTGCTGCGAAAGAATTGCCAACTCAATAAAATAGCCAAAGGTGGTGTTGCAGCTTGGAGAGAATTATTAGATACAAATCAATTTAAATGTGATGTTCTGTCGTGCTTCAGGTGTTAAAGTTTCTTGTTTTATCCTTAAATTTCTTTAGCCAACTGTTACTTGCCTAAACTTGTTTGTTTCTTCTCCATGTTAACTAGAGCAATTTGTATTCCTCAAACGTATGCTCCTAAAATGTTAGCTTCCATAGCCCATCAATAACGTTGCTAACCGTGTTCGAACAGCTATTGTTTTGTTGTCATTTTCATAAATCAATATACTCACGATTTCGGCGTCTTGTTTTCCCATGGCGCAGACAAAATTAGCTCCGTCATACTTCACTGATGTCGCATTTCTCTGAAGGTCGACGCTTATCGAATGTTGCTGAATTGTATAATGGACTATCTTACTGATAGACACGTCCAAGTTTGCGTTGCAGCACCTTATCTAGAAAAATAGACGTCACGAGTGGAGTTCCACAGGGCTCGTTGCTTGGACCTCTTTTATTCTTGGTGTATAAGAACGATAGAGTAGAGGATATTGAATGACACTTGATACTGTTTTCCGATTATATTAAAATATGGAAACGTGTCAGGTCTGATAATGTCTGTATTGCATTACAACGGGATCTGTGCACCTTATATAGTTGGTCCCAGTCAAATGAGTTACCATTTAACCCTGCTAACTGTAAAATGCTGCGGCTTGGAAAATCTCTGTACCACACGTATCAGCTAGGCACGGAGGATCTCGTCTGGACTGCTGCATAAAAAGATCTCCGTATCTGGGTGTCGTGCATGATCAAGGTCAGACATCGTTGGCGAACATTGTATAATAAATACTCTGGTTACTTAACACATACGTACGTCCTGTTATGGAATATTCAATCCAAGCATGGGCACCAGGGTTGTCGATGGATGTTGAACTACTTGACAGAATTTATCATCGTCCATCCAAGTTGGCCTCCTGTTACACACGTTTGCCTTTGTAAGAGCGGATATCAAAACTATATGATTTTACCCAACCACGAATTCAGATTGACCTTCAGTCGACATTCAAAATCTTGAACACTGAAGATCATTCTCTAAAACACTTGCTAAAGCCCAATGACTTTATTCGAACGCGAAAACAATCAGAGGCTTTAAGCATTTCGCATTATCCATTGGATATTCGTCGCGATTATTTCTGTCAGAATTCGTATCACTTGGAACATCTTGCCCGAAGAAATCATACTCTCGCAATCAGTTGAGGTTTTGCTTCAAAACTCAATGAATACATGACGAACCATGCGGTATGTGACTGAAAGAAAGAAAGAAAGAAAAATGGCTTTATTCGAGTACACGAATTTTCAGCGACTGTTCCTGTTAATCCTTTGGAAATTTTGTATTTTTACTGTTTATACCTCGTCGTCCTGTTGATTTTGTTAAGCATATTGCTTAGAAAACCATAAAAATTGCTGAGATCGGCGTTTAAAAACACTCAAACACATGCACAACTACTAGTATGCTGCGATATAACGTTCATTCAGATTTCGAAAAATCTACGTTTGTTTAGTTTCCTTTACACGTTTCTAAATTCTCACTTGTCTGTCAGTCTATCATACTCCAACCGTCACCTATGACTGAGCCAAGTAATTTAATTAAGTGGAAAATTATGTGATGAACAGAATTTGATTGATATGTGCAGGTTCATTTTGGACCAATTGGATGGTGAACCCATCGAAAGAATAACGCTGCGTTACACCTCTTTCAACCAATCGCAACGGTAAAAATAACACTGTTGAATTCTGATTGGACAGCAATTCCTTAGCTTGACTATTTCGACCAATAGCAAAGCCGTCTAGCTGACTGCGTTTCGTAGGCCAAATGTGTAACCGGCGAATCAAGATCGTCCATGACTGAGTGACCCCCACGCCAAATTGGAGTCAAGCGGTTAGATCATTTGAAAATGGTCAAATTTTGATTCTCTCAAATTTATCATTTTCACATCTCAGTTTGAAATAGTTATGTAAAGCTCCAAGCTAACCCTTTTGAACATGGGTATAATTTACTTACAACTTTCTCACTGTTAAAAGGCTCACTAAATCTCATCTCACTCTATCCACCGATGACGGCAAACCATTAGAAACTCGTTTTGACAGACATATGAGTGTCTTGACCAGAAATCAATCCCATAATTTTGAATTTAACAACGGCTTCCAATTAAAACTCGGTTTACCACATTTCCATCAACCGTTGAAAAGCTCACTGCACCCTATTCTTGCTATCTCACCCGATAATGACAAACATCTAGAAATAAACTGTGCGATTTGTACAATACACAAATCTAACGCCTTGTACATCGCAGATAAATTTGAAACTTTCAGTTCATCGATAACTCACTGAAGTTAATTGGGCAGATCATTCTGTATTCGCTCGCCACTGAAAATATTATTTCATAGTCCATGTAATGTGTTGCTCATATCTCCCAAACTTACACACCACAACCCGTTTCTGGCTGTTTAAATCCATCAAGGTGAGACAGTAAGGACTTGGATCAGTGAGCCTTGAAACAGCGGAGAAGTAATAGACAAAGTCGTGGTTAATTGGTATTCTTACAAAGACGCACAACGTTCACATGCAAAAGCACGGAGTGATTCTCATTCGAGCGCCCATTCTCAGTCGTTAAGCAACGAATGATGGCACATATATCCGACCCCCTTAACGTAAAGTGATGTAGGATAACCAAAGTGATGCGTTGCTCACATCCCCGCACCTACACACCACTACCGGTTTCTGGCTGTTTGCCGTCATCAGGTGGGGACAGTAAGATCCCTATGTAAAAACCCTATGCAACAGTGGCATTCGAGTATAACCTTGTTTACCATTTATGCACTGTTTCAAGGCTCACTGAACCTAATCTCACTGTCTCCACCTGCTGACGGCAAACAGCCAGAAACCGGTAGTGGAGTGTTATTTCGGGGGATGTGAGGAACACATCACTTTGGTCATCCATAAGCATCTCGAGTGCTTGACCAAGAATCACTTTGTGATTCTGTGTTTGAACACCGTGGTTCGTTGTACAAACCATATGCAAAATTGATGTAGGATATGTTTGACATTCAAAAGGACCAGAAACTGTTCTCATGTTAGCCAATAAATTTAATACTTCTTTTATTTTCAAATGCGATTCCAAATTCCACGTAGCCCGCAAAGTTGCAGATAAATCCTCAATTGCATTTTGAAATTGAGCTCCTTTCGTGGTCTGAGCGTAGCGGTACAGAAAGTGCCGTACAGCGCTTGGTGACCAGGGTGAATACTTTGAAATGCTCCGAAGGCGGTATGGTGGTGATTGTCAGTTGGAATTACATTCTAGGAACGAGTTGGAAAAGCAGTTCGGAAGCAGATGACAGGAATAGCCTCGCAGTTGGTGGGCAAGAGCTTATTTCAATTATGTAGACGCACGTTGTAGGAAGCAAATTAAGTAAATAAATTATCACAGCCTTTAGCTATAACCGAAGAAGATACGATTAGAGTTCATAGGTATAGCTCATAAGATGGTTTAAATGACACTATTTCGTTAATCAACTTGTTTCAGATTAGATTCATTTTCTATTTTATAAGTGGAGTGGCTAGGAATATTTTTTATAGGGAATGCAACAGTCAGTCGTTTTCTACTAGTTCACATATTCTGATTAAATGCATCCTATATTGGCATCCAGTCATAGCTTGTCTTGATAAACTTTTTACAGCTGACGTAATTTTAGTCCAAACCCACTTCATTCATCCAGATCCGGATTTCGTTGTTGACTTCCTTCTGCCGAAGGTGACCATGGCTGCACAACGCACGCGCATGATAAACTGATGGCCCAAATCAAGACTAATAATCTCCCCCTTCAACGGTCACGTCAACCGTCAACTCCGCCAAGGACGGTCCCAAGCCCGTCTGAGAAAGGAGGAGGGTTGGGCTTAGGGCTAGCAACCCTATCCCGTAAAACCTACATTGCTACGGAAACGATGACAACAGATCCGTGGTTCGGCCATGTCTGCAGGATGGATCCCAGTTCGCATACGAAGGTAGCTATGCACTGGCATCCGCAAGGTTAACGAAAAAGGGGACGGCCCAAGGAAACTTGGCGCAGGACGTTGGAACGCGAACTACATGCACAAGGATTCACGGTGCAGGCGGCAACGGAAGCAGCGACAGACCGGAACCACTGGCGTGAAGTTATCTTCGCCTCATGTGCCACCCAGCACGGAGAGGACTGACTGACTGACTCAACGGTCACGTTGCTATGCTGCACTAGATCGATTAGCGGGGTTTCGTATCGTGTCAGCAACCGTATCCATGCCCTAACTAATTGAAGATTTGTGAACCGGCTAAGTTTCGATGCTCGTTCATGCTAAAACATTCGAATTGGCATTCAAATGCAAACTGTTTATCGAGCTCGGTAATTAATAGCTTAAATTTCATTTCTGGTACGGAGACCTACTGATATTTCGTTTCATTAGAATGAAGTGAACAGCTTGTTTGACAATACTGACTTTGAGAAATGTTTTTCAGAGAAAGAAATTATGTTATTTTGCTTCGGAGCTTTAAAAAAAACATTGAAACATGATCGCTGAAGTCAAGTAGTATTCGATATATCAGAAGAATCTCCAGCGGCGATCTTCGACAGCAAATATTCAGGTAATGGTGCATGATTATTGCTAACGATGGCGAAGTCAGGAAGTGAAGACCATTTCTCTCAAACAGGTTTAACGGTGCCATATGCAAACCGGATGAATTCTAGAGATTTTATTGCCTCTCCAACCCGTTTCAATAACAAAATTTCAAAGTTTTTTCTACAACTCGATCAAAATATATTACATTGCCAACTGGCACATCACTATTCTTGATCCATTTTGCCTCAAGATATTTCCATCACCTGCACCGTTGGAGTAAGACACGGAATGTGGAAAAGCGAATGTTTGAACATCACCCCACTTGGTTAAGCAAAGGTTGTTCAAAGAAGGTGAATAGTTCGATTCTAGTTCATCTGATTGGCATGGGGCATCGTGCAAAGCCAGAAAAGGCATCCTCAGTCGTTCGCACGGCTCCTCACAAAGTGTCTCGGGGAGTTGGCCGGAATATATTGCGAATAGTTGAAGCGATTGCCGTGAAAATATTTAGACCAAACTTATCAGTTCAAAAACGACTGGTTCGTGATCTTTCCTTGTTTTGACCAACATATATATCGACCAAGCAATTTGAAGTGTTTATTTTAGTTGATGTTGATCCCATTGTATTGTAAAACTTGATGAGCAATTCCTTCGCTTCCTTCAAGATTTTTGTTGAAAACATGAGAATTATCAGTCAAAAAGATACATTCGTTAAACAATTAGGAGCACGTGTATCTGTTGAATATTTTGGAATTGTGCATAATGCCTGTTTATTTGTGGCTATTATAACCACATATAAACTAAAAATATAGCTGAAAGCGTGGCCCTGTGGCGCAATGGATAACGCGTCTGACTACGGATCAGAAGATTCCAGGTTCGAATCCTGGCAGGGTCGAATATTTTCTTAATTTAATCTCGCACCAGGATAAATTTTCAATGTAACTGATTTAACTCAGTGCTAATCAACTTATATCTGTATATTATTAAGTTTCGCTCCTTTCTAAAATTCATAATTTACCCAAAATATCGTATTTTCAATGATAATCTGATAATATACATAAAAATAAAATTGATCATTAATTGGATTTAAATGCTCAGCTCGACTATATTTGATTGTATCAAACAATCAAGATTACGAAGTTTACCTTTGTGTTCTATCCGTTTCAGCATAGCGCTTATCAAACTGCAATGACTCGTCATTCTTCAACTTTCCATGAGAACGATACAAAAATGTCTACTCATGAGTAGTCAAAATGATAGAAATCAACATGTCTTTAGTTCACCGGATCCGGAACCGGTGAAAATCACTCATGATTTATTTTCTGACAATTATTTTCATAGCCACTACGAGGCAAGTCTCAGGGAATCCATTTCCTGCTATATTTTATTAAAGATATCTTTTTCTCCTTTAAATTTTCGGAATTCTTTAAACTTGTTATATTGTAAAGGTTTGGGAACTGAGATCAGAAATGAATGCTGGCGAACATCTAGCCACTTATTGCAACATTCGGGTAATCGGTCAAACATTAACAACGTTAATGCCAGACGTTGCATGCACGCATATCGATTGCGTCTTGATTTATCCCAGAGTTTAACCAATCCAACTCTAATCTTGTTCACCTACGGTGTTTATATCATTGTATATTTTATTTTATTTATGTTACATATTTCGTCATTGTTTTCTTATAATGCATACATGTAGATATCTACACAATTTGAAAACATTATTCACGCCGCTCACGAGTTCTGTTTTTTCGGATTGTTTGTGATTGTTTTGGATCTGTATGCCGTGTTACGTTGAGAAGTGTGTTCCGGTTTATTGTATACAATGATCAGAAGGCGTACGCTGTTAGTGGTGACATCTACGCTGGATCAACCGTTACACACTTACGAATCCAACAACACCAAAGAAGCCGATTGGTCAAAGACGTTTACCAAAAAAACATGTCTATCTTATATAGGCAATTCATGCAACCACACCACTGACCGTGAAACGTGTCTATCCCGGTTGTCACTTTCATCTGATTTGTCAGTCAATTTCGTGCCAACCGGGACACTTCAAGCCCTCACCAAACAGGGCTCGTTTGACCAACATTGACGAATTGCATATCGTTCGATTGCGGCTGTCGTTGTTCATCTTTACAAACTTCCGAAGATGCTGTCGCTAGAACTTTTCTAATGCAATCCTTTCGAAAAACGAAATATCACGAGTTCGCAATTGTTGTCATCGCTCTTTTCTTCGCCTCCTGCCCTTGTGTTGCGCACGAGGGTGACGTTCTGCATATCAATCGAAAGCTCGCGACTAACAATCATCGTTAATGTACTTTGCATTTCCACAATTTGCAGTTCACGTCTTTATACCGATGTATATTCCTTCGTTATACATGTTTATTATTTATACATCAGTGTGATAAATTAAATTGCAGCACTAAATGATATATATACAGTGGAACCCGGGTACAACGAATCGCTGGGGAGAGAGTAAAATGTTCGTTATAAGCGGAGTTCGTTGTAAGTAAACCGCATTGTCAGACATGTAATTTTACCGCCGTTTTTCTGTACACGTGTAAACAAGTGAAGAATGTCTTACCTTTGTGTCTTTCTACATGCGTGTAATCCATTTGATGATTAGATGATGCTACAGCACACAGATCACAACATTAAATTCAAGTTCATGTTATTAATAGTAAATTTATTATAAAACGAAGTAGTAAAATCATCTTGCACACACACTGACAGTCCAATCTAACGTTTTCCTGAAGTAGCGGCGATACTCTTTTGTTTAAGTTTTGACTTCGCCACTGCCTCGATCTCTCTCTCTCCACAAATCCAAGTTCTCTTTCGACGTCTCTTCCTTCTATCCGAAAAATCTCCTGCAGAGATCAAGAGCACTCCTGGCATCTTTCACAGACGGAGCTACCGGTCACAGAGAATTCACGTGATTTTCTTGTGCGTGCGTGCGAGTCAGTTAGCACACTGTAGGCCAGGCTGCATGTGTCTCGCCAAGCTGTGTGTCAGTTCTATTCTTAACGCACTGCAGGCCACTCTTGACGGAGCGTTGTGGGTTAAAGGCAAGACAAAGCGAGTTCGTTGTATGCATCAACTTTATTGAACAAACATAGCTGTCAGGAACGTGTACAGTGTTCGTAATAGGCGAGATTCGTAACGAACAGATTCGTTGTACGAATGTTTTAAATAGGCTTACAAAGAAGGAATTTATTTGGGAAATCATGGTGTGTTCGTTCAAACCGGGAATTCGTTGTAAGCATAACAGGATTTTGCTGTTTTTGAGGCTACCCTTGATTAGCAAAGCATTAGCAAAGCAACGTGGATGATGTCGTGGTCTATTGTGGATATGGCAATCGTTTACTGAATTACCGCAGCTGATACACAAGATTCGCCCCACCGAGAGACCATTAATGGGCAATAAAATATATAAAATGAAAAATTGTTACCATAATCGATTAAAACAAGACATATTTCATATTTTTATTAACAAATCTTTCAGTTTTATTTATTCAATAACTTAACGGCAATGAGCGTTGACAAATTTAGTTCTGTATGACAATTTTCTATCAATTGTCTGAAGAGCATTGTTTTTATTCCGGATCTTCCGCGTAAGCTCATATACAGGTAATGTATGATGCTGAGTAGAGATCAACCAAGCTTGACAGCAATCTTCATTCTCGTTGGGCCACCAGCATTCGTGGCGCATGCAGAGGTATGCCTATTAACAAGGTACAGTGAAAATAGCCAAAAATTGATTTCTGTTTGTTCTCGTACTATTCGTGTAACGAAGTAGTGGCTTCAGAAGCGATAACCATTTGCTTTCAAGCCATTGTTGAATAGTGATGGTATCGCATTCGGATTCACACATTTTCAAACCTGATTAACCCAGACCATGGAGATATCTTTAAATGGAATCGGTTTTTGAAGTAAACTTTCAGACCAGGTCATTGGTCAGGACAGGGAACACGTCTGATTGGTCGTTTCACTACAACCATTGATGTGATTCAAAGTTGTAATTGTCTAAAAAGCATTTAGCTTAACAATAACCATAGGATGGAGTTTTGAGTTATATACAATAAAAGAGAAGAAGAACAGGGAAACTCATGTAGTGTAAATCGTATCAAAATTTGGGTTTTCTCTCAAGTATTTGTCCAAATTAGCTTTAAAAATATCCCGGTTGGCTGAGTGTGTAATAATGGAGGGAAGAGTGTTCCATATGATGCTTACACGTACAGCATACGAATATCTTCTACAGTTCAGTCTTGAATTGGGAATAAGCACTGTAAGTTCATGTTTCCGACTGGCATGGGGTGGCGAGCGTGTGAAAAGTTTGGACAAGGGATGGTTAGGGACGTGCATAATGTTGTACATCAGTATGAGGTCACCTCTTAGTCGACGACAGCGAAAGTCTAAAAGATTGAGACTCCCCAAACGTTCTTCATATGGTTCAGCAGCTAGTCCGGGTACAAGATTTGTGGTTCGGTGGTAAATACGCTGCAGAAGATTGATGACTTTCTGAATCCAGGGTGACCAAACCTGAACAGCGTACTCGATCGCTGGTCGTAGATCGGTGTTCGTGATACGGGGTACTGACTGATTCGAGTACCTGCCAAAAATTCGTTTTAATAACGCCAATACTTGTGACGCCTTTTTGTATACCGCTTTGCACTGCAGTGAAGTCTTCAGACTTGAACTGGTCCAAACACCCAAATCCTTCTCTTCAGTTGTCCAGACGAGTTGGTGGGACCCAAGAGTGTAGTTGTAGTTCACGGTCTTTCCAATGTTTACCACCTTGCACTTTTGTAAGTTGAAGGGTAGTTTGTTTCTCAGAGACCAATCGTGCAATGTGTTTAGATACTTCTGCAAAATTTCACAGTCGTCATTTGTACGTATGCTTCTCCAAAGCTTGATATCGTCTGAAAATAACATAATCTTGCATTTAACAAGCTCAGGAATGTCGTTTGCGTAGATCAAAAACAAAATCGGTCCAAGGAGCAAACCATGGGGCACTCCGCTCGTAATTTTAAATGATTTCGATAAGGCGCCGTCAACTCGAACTTGGGCACTCCTGTCGCGTAAATAGCCAAGCAAGAAGTTTTTCTGTTATCCCGTGCAATTCAAGTTTCTGGATTTAAACACTATGATTGATGCGGTCGAAAGCCTTTGACATGTCTAAAAAGCATGCGTGGATGGATTAACAATTGTCCACACATTCAGTCCAGTCGTTTAAGGTGAGCAAGAGATTAGATAGACATGAGCGATATTTCCTGAAACCGTGCTGTTCAGTCGCAAGCAGTCTATTGGTTTCGAGGTGATTAGTGATCTTTTCCGCTACTAAACTCTCTAGCACTTTAGAAATTACTGGCAACAACGTAACTGGTCTATAGTTCGCAGCGTCAGATTGACTCCCGCCCTTGTAGATTGGTGTGATTCCAGATTTCCATTCCGCGGGAACGATACTATTTTCGAGAGAAATTTGAAATAACGAGCTGACTGGACCACACAATGAGGATGCTCCTGGTGACTTTGTGGTATTTAAACGAAGAAGTCTGAGCATGACACACTCATTGTTTATTGAGATTTCTTTTAGTATTTCATCGGAAAAGCCAATTGAATGCGGCGTAAGATGCACTGATTCCTTGGGACTAAAAACTTTGCAGTAGTAACCAGCAAGAACTTCGGCAGCCTCGGACGCAGTCATAGTTAGACCATGAGGTGTCGTAGTGCTGAGGTTCCTGGCTTAATTTTTGATGTGGTGTTAACAATCTGGTACAGGAGTTTGGGGTTCCGCTCCATTATGGTCAGTAGTCTTGCCTGGTGAGACTGCTTGTCATCGGTGATAAGAGAGGTGACCTTGTTCCTCAACAGACGATATGATTCCAAATTATATGGCATCGGATTCTGGACATAGTTTCTCCATGCATCGTTGCGTATCTTAATCCACTTCCTTGTGCGGCTTCTCAATGTGGAGGTAAATCGTTTTTTCGTTGTCTTTGGCACAAGTCTGGAATGTAGGTTTATTTAATCACACAGCTTTTCTATGAAGTTTACCGAAGAACGATGCACGTCCGCTGTGTCTGGTTTCCAGTCAGAAATCGTTCGAAGAGCATTGTGAAGACTTCCAATATCCAGTTGTAGATTTGTTTTGTTGATGTCATTCATTCTTTCGGCTTGACAAACATAATCGAATAAGAGGACCAGGTGGTCGCTAGAACCCAATGGAGTTTCGTATCCGAGATTTTCGACGGCGTGTTCCTCACTCGTTACTATTAGATCCAGGACGGATGGCATGTTACCTTCTCTATATCTAGTGTTATCAAATACATGGTTATAAAATGGAATATCGAAGATCAGTTATTGAAACGCACCGTCGAGCGAATTCGTCGAAAGAGCGTTTTTCTTCATCAAGTTTGGAATGTTGAAATCTTGCAGCCAGAAGTCGAATTTTCTGGAGTAGCTCAACATTGTGCGCGTCACTTGCGCTTAGAGCCCGATAAATCACGCCAACAATGCAGTCCTCTCCAGTTGTCAGCTTAATTGAGCACCACAGAGTATCCTGTACACGTAAGTCAATATCGTCCATTTCTCAGCATGATAACTGTTGGTTGTATTAAAGTGCTACGCCACTGCTGCGTCCCGTACGGTCTTCACGGAGAAGAGACATTCCTTTCAATGCCAATTCATTGTCTGATAAATGAGGTTCAAATGTTTCGGTATTTGCAACTAAGTCCGGTGAGTGCTGTATACATACAGTATCAAGCTCCTGTATTTTGTTTCTCATACACTGCGCGTTCGTATAGATGCACTTTATGGTTTTATGGGTTAACAATGATGGACAATGTGAAAGACTAGTTTTCGTTCCAGGTTGTGATATGTCTGGCAAGGAAAACAATCTCTATTATAAGCCATTCTCTGATCTTTTCGAACTGTCACTGAGTTGTAGTAAGGGTTCTAGTAACTGGAAAAATTGCTTAGTCACTCCGATATACAAAGGCGGTATCTGATCCGATGTGTCTAACTACAGACCAGTTATATTTTTGCAAATGGTCTCTAAAGTTCTCCAACGATTTGCAGCTGATGAAATTATTAAACATTTAGAACAAAATAAGCTTCTTTCTATCGCACAGCACGGATTTAGGACAAGACATTCCTGCCTAACCAATCTACCCATAACTCTTGATTACTGGACTAGGGCCGTGGTTAATGGATACCTTTGACTTTGTTAACCGCAATATACTGACGCAGAATTTGGAGCAGCTCGGAGTTGGCGGCAGATTATTGACCTGCATACAAGATTACTTATCTGGTAGAGCCATCATGGTTAGAGTTGATGAGGCAATATTTAGCCCATTAGAAGTTACAAGTGGCTTACCACAAGGTTTAGCCCTGGGGCCAATACTCTTTCTGGTGTACGCGAACGATATACCTGAAGTCGTATGCAGCAAAATCATTTTAATTACGGATGATATCAAAGTTTGCACTAGCGTGCGCACCATAGAAAATTGTCAACTTCTACAAAAAGATCTCGAAGCACTTCATACGTGGTCCTTTCGAAACTGTCTACCATTCAACATTCAAAAATGTAAAATGTTTAACGTCGGTAAATCCTTCAACTTCACATACTCTCTGGAATCTCAGCAACGTTCATAGGTTACGAAAGAGAAAGACCTGGATTTGTGGATTACCATTAACGTGAAGTCTTAACGACAATGTTCTGTGGCATAGAAAATGTCCCGCCATAACATAGCACTGCTCAGAAGAATCTTCGATAGTTTCACAAAGCAGATACTCCCATGGATGATCAACACTTATATGCGGGCAACATTGGAGTACGCTGTTCAAGCATTGTCACAATGGTTACAAAGGAAATGACTTTGCTGCAACACATATACCACCGCGCTACAAAACCGGTGAACGGACTATAGAACGAGCCATACGAGAAGAGAATTACATCTCTGAACCAATTTAAATTTTGGTATCCTAACCCTGCTGTTCAACATCCTACATACAGTGAATCACCCACTTGAACACCTGGTTCATCAGCAAAAAGCACGTGGTCGCATATCTCTTGGCTATAAGTTAATTATTCCACACTCTAGATCAAATTTTCGCAGATTCTTCTTTGCTGTCCGATTTTGTTTTATATTGAACTCTCTGCCCCCACATATGATTTGCGCATAAAGCCTGAACATGTTCAAGGCTGAACTTGACAAGTATATTTTGACCAAATCCAACCTCGCACCTGAATACACAAGCTGACTTTCCATATTGAACAAACATCTACGTTGTTTTTGTTCATACCTCATATTTTCAATCTAAGGTTACTGTAAACTATTTGCTTTTTAGTCCATTAAAACTTTGAATTACTTTGAATAATATAGACTTTTCGAAAGCTTTGGACAGAGTCAATCATCATTTGCTTCTTCAAAAACCGATGTGTCTCGGAATATGTGTTCTACTCCTCTCATTGTTGTGCGACCACCTACCAGATCACCATGCGCGAGTTAGAGTAAACGGAAAGCTACGCGAAAATTTAGAAACCACTAACGGAGTCCCACAAGGAACTGTACTAGACCCGCTCCTCCTTCTATTATATATAAACGATTCACCCCTTCATATCATCCTAAATGGTCCTGGTCGCGGATGATATGGAAATTTGGACGCGAGTCAACATACGGAAGGAAGGTTCCTTGGACAAATCGATTGGTAACCGAAAACTTGGCATGGAGCTCGTTGGAAAAAGATCTTGGAGGATGGATTAATGGAAGCCAGAAGAGCGCAGTTCATTGCCTGAATATTTATCGACAGGAATATTTGGAAGATTCTCGCTGGCAACATTACCTTCGCCCTACGATGGAGTATGTTGTCGTGGTCTGAGCTTCTTGGCTGTGAAATGATATTGCTCACTTTGATAGAATCTATCACAGAGCAACAAAGTTAGTGATAGGTCTTCGCTATGTTCCGTACATCGAAATATTGCCACGTCGGTGTCTATGTGACTTTACCCAAAAGAGAATAAGTTACCGTATAGATTGTCAGCGTTATATTTTTGCCGCACGTGCTACATTCCTTGGAATTCCCTACCTCAACATGTGGTTGAGTCTCCTTCCATTGAGAAACTGGACTTATATATACATATATGAATGCCATACATTTGATAATCTCTATTCGTTATCTACTATTATTTTTCGCATTCATTCATATCATAATCCTGTGGTGTTTTAACCTATTAACTTTTAAACCACAGATCCTTGATTTCTTGATTCCATGGTCCCTCCGGAGTGAGCAATAATAGCTGCATCGTCGGCAAGCAGGAAGTCACGGATTCGTAATTCCCGTAAATTGGGTTGTGCTCTTTAATGTTGCATTCGCCTCTATCATCTTTATTCTTATATAGCATGGTCAACCATCAATCACCTCTGATTTAATCACAAATCTAGCAAACGCCAAATTGGTCATGACATAAAAAAGGAACAAGATACATGCCTATCTTTTCTGGGTTATCTCTTACTCACAACAAAATTCTCAGTTGCCACTTCGATCTGATTTGTTTGTTGATTTAATGCCAACCGGTTCAATTCGAGCCCTTGACGCATTGGGCTGGTTTAATCGACTTCGATAAATTGCATAGTTTTTAAAAGCTGCTGAAGTTTGCCTCTTGTTAATATTATCTAACGGACTGTGGCTGAAATTTTTCTCATGCAATTACTTTGAAAACCGAATTCACGCGAGTTCATGATTGTCGTCGTCGGTATTTTCGGTGCTTGTTGTTGTTGTTGTGTTGTGCCTGAAGGTGGTACTCTGTGTATCATCTGAAATCCATGATCAGCACTTTTCCCTGGTGCATCCATGTTTCTGACCAAAACGCACACAGTAATACAACACCATAAGAAATATATCTAAAATTTCGATGAATTAGGGATGCAAATGTCGATCCACTCTGTTTGATGCCAAGGTCAAAATAATCCGGGCATGAATGGGTTTGAAAAATAATGGTATAATATAAGTTCACGCATATGAAAGCTCATTTGCATTCATCTCCATCACACACTTTTATATTCATGGTCGTGGGTTTTAAACCCAGTCTACATGAGTGGGGACTCATGTGATTGAACAGGTAGGTCGTACCAACCTTACCCACCAGTGGCATACAAGAGCAACTTCAAAGTAATTCAAAGTAATTCAAAGTTTTAATGGTCCAAAAAGCAAATACTTTACAGTAACCACAGATTAAAAATATAGGGAATTCATAAAAACAACACAAATGCTTTATACATATGGAAAGTCAGCACGTGTATTCAGGTGCAAGGTTGGGTTTGGTCAACATATACTTGTCAAGTTTAGCTTGGAACATGTTCAGGCTTGTTACGCAAATGATATATGGGGGCAGGGAGTTTCATAGAAAACAGACTCTGACAGCAAAGAAAAACCTTCGACAATTTGATCTGGAGTGTGGAATAATTAACTTGTATCCATGCGATCTGCTACCACGTGCTTCTTGCCGATGAAACAGGTGTTCAAGTGGGTGATCCACTATATGCAGAATGTTGAAAAGCAGGATCAAATCACCGCGTTGCAATCCGCTCCTCGTATGGACTGTTGTATAGCCCGGTCACAAGTTTTGTAGCGCGGTGGTATACCCGTTGCAGCAAGGCCATGTCCTTTTGTAACCATGGGGATCATGCTTGAACAGCATACTCCATTGTTGGTCTGATATAGGTGTTAATTATACGCGGGAGTATCTGCTTTGAGAAACGACCAAAGATCCTTCTGAGCAATGCTAAGATTTGGCAGGAATTTTTGTATACAACAGAACAGTGCCGTGAAGACCTCAGGTTACTGCTAATTCACACGCCCAGGTCTTATGATCACGACGGTCCATAATGGAAACACTACTACAATGGTGATGTTCGGGGGTTCGTAACCCACCCGAAGCGGAGGATATGCACTGCTGATGATCTCAAATAAGAGCGAAACTCGAGTCCAGTGCTTCCATTATGGACCGTCATGATTAACTTTGTGAATAGTTCGATGGGCTTGGCACGGATGAGTAGTCACAAATATAAAAAACATTCTTCAAGTATTGCTTTAACAACAATGCCCATCAGATCTAATGGGTGTTAGCTTACACTGTATTCGATGGGAAGACTTGACACGGAGATCTATTTGGTTGGGTGACCACAATATATGTTGCTGTCTCCTTCTGGACTGTCGGGCAAACACAGCTACTCAAATGTGCCAGTCTGGAGAACAGTTCATAAACGCTTAATTGCGATCGGTCAAACGGTGGACGGTAGTCCAGGTCGTTAAGGCGTGGGACTACAATGGTGATCGTCGGGAGTTCGTAACCCACCCGAAGCGGAGGATATGCACTGCTGATGAGCTCAAATAAGAGCGAAACTGGAGTCCTGTGCTTCCATTATGGACCGTCGTGATAAACTTTGTGAATGGTTCGATGGGCTTGGCACGGATGAGTGTGGTTTGTTATTTGTGTTGTGCGTAATAAACGCATTTGACCAATCGGCTTCTCTTGTGTTGTGGGATTCGAGGGTGAACGGGAATAGCGTAGGACAGGTTGACCTCAGGAATGAATCGAGACAATCGATGTGGGTGCATGCAAAGTGCAGGGGGGAAGGTGGGTAATGTTGAACCGATAATGGGATAATTCAATTCAAGTCTTTAGTGTTATGGCTGACGTCTTTATTCGAATGTCTACAGCTTGTACAAACAAAACAAACAGATGGGTGTTTCTCATCGTTAACAAGCCTCACGCAATGGTCCGTTAAATTCTCGTCACACGACGCGTGTTGGTGGAACCCGCAGAAAGTAAATTTAACCGAAACATTATCAACGCTTACCGGAGCTAAACACGCGATGCAGAGGTCACGACCATTCCGTGTCGCCGTCGCGTGAATACTTCTCACGGTCACAGCTGGATCGATTTTTTTCTTGGGTGGATCTAGTATAGGTGGGTTGTATAGGGCTTGCCGACTGATCGATAATGGGTGTTTTGTCCGTTGAGTGATTTGACTGTGTTCGTTAGGGAGATTTCGGTAAACATTGACAGTTAATCCGCGATACTTCGTGAACCACGAAATGAACACAAAATAGGGTATCGAAACTTGTAGCTCATTGTGGCCTTTGCAATGATTGTAAAATCCGTAGGATAGCTGGTGCTGGGAAAAACTTTGTGTGCGTGAACAAAATGTTCTTTTCCCGTCAAACTGGTAACTTTGCTATAAGCTGATTTGCACGATCGAAAGTATGAAATCCGATAGATATCGTTGAGTGATACACGGAATTCTTTAAATGGTATAAATCCGTACAGATGCAACGAAGATATGATCAAAATTGTCAGAGCGATGAAAAAAATTAGCTAGCTGTTCGCCACTTGCCACTTGTTGATCTGAAACGCCTGACCCAATCATTCCCGGCCTCTCTAGTCCACCAGTTATACTAGTACTACGCCAACATTGAGGCGGTTATTCAACACCGTATCATGAAAGACATGTTTCTATGATAACCTAAGCAACGATATGGTGATTTGCTTTACTCACAATCTGAAACTTTAGCTAACATTAACTTCAAAAACTTACTATTGTGACCAATCTCACGAGATCATTATTTGCACCCTTTCGTTCGCAATAAGAAATGAGTTGAATTCACGAATGCGGAGATGTATAATATTATTACAAATAAATCTTTGTTTAGATTCGTTTGTGCTCGTACACTTCCTTCGAAACGATCAAGGAGACAGTATTGATAACCAAATGTATTTATAACAAATCCACAGCCTAAAATGACATCTAACTAGTGGATGAGATGATCTGTTAGACGATGGAATTGCGAATGGTCAATTACAATTCGAGTCCAAATTGTGAATGAATGGGGAGGGGCGAATGAACCAATAGTCTGCGCTACGCGCTTCTACGTACTATCTGAGCATGTGACTGAACAGGTTTGGTTGTTACAATCTCACAGAACAGTGGCATCCTCTCTATATTTCTATAGTTGCTTTTATTTCCAGCGTGTAAAATACAGGCGAGTTTCACTAACATGAATCAACATTCGTGACCCATTTTCGCGTTTTCCCACAATTATCACCCTCAGTTTGCCTTGAAGCACTGTTATATCAGGAAATACATGTAGCCCACTTGTGAGTAAGCGAGATCACTGCTTGAAAACCACAGTCTGACCAATCAAGGGAACTCCCATTGTGTCCTCGATCATTATCGATGGATGATTGATTGACCGCCTATGCTACACCACTCCCGTCTTCTTACTTTACTTTTACTTTAGTGCGACTATATCCTGCTGGAGGATGAGTCGGCTTCGTTGATGTCACGGATTGCAGCAACCCACGCTTGGCGGTTAGAAGCGAGATCCGCGCAGATTTTAAGCTAGGTCCGATCTCACGTGCGCCATCCGTAAACCGATCGTAGACCAAGCAGCTCCACATCCAATCTCACGGTGGCGAGCCAAGTCTTCACTTGTCCTCCGCGACAACGCCATTTTGCGCAAGGTGTCGGCGATAGTGTCACCCTGATTAGTTCAGCGCCCGAGAGTCTTAGGATGTGGCCAAACCAACTCAGTCGGTGGTTTCACAATATCGAACTCAGGCAAGAGATATCAAAACAACGGTGGCGAACCTCGACATTCGTTACTCGCTCATCCCGTCGAACATTGAGGATGCGTCGGAGACACCAGTGGTCGAAAACCTCTAGTTTCCGCATATCTTCCACCCACACAGGCCACGTCTCGCATCCATAAGTTAGAACTGGGCGAATCGCCGCTCTGTAAACGCGCAGCTTTGCAAGTCGGCTGATTTCTCCACGGCTAAATAGAACCCAACGCAGTGGGTTGACAGATAAACAAGTTATCCGTAGCTTGATTCTGGTTGAGGAAGGTGGATTGAAGGTGGCTCATTGTTGAGTGATTGCTGTGAAATTTGCGAGGTAGACTTTATTTCGTTGAGCTCGTATAGAATAATCGGAGCTCATAATGTACCAATATACTGCAAGTTTCCGTATCGTTGACCTGAGGTGTTTATATTAGGTTGCTGACTTTTACTTTGTATATGACTTCAAATCTCTTCAAAATTGATCCAGATTTCAAGTGCGTTCATTTGTTTCGCATGTTCCGTACATAATATGGATTCTCATTATTAAATAATCTCTGTTTCGGTTATGATGATTTTTGAACTGCTGTTCCATTTCGTAAGTATTTTGCCGCCGTCGGACAGTTACTGGTTTCACGGCATCCAATGTATTCCTAAGCATTCTCCCGGAAATAGTTCAGTGGGCCAGCTGCTATTTCTTATGCATGAAAGTTCACACTTTTGGCTCACCTTGTCAGGCTTTCTAATGGTATCCGCATCGGCTTCATGGGCGATTTGTGCGCAAAATATCTGATGCTGAACAAGAACAAACTATATGCAAAAATCGTGATCTGGCATTTATTGGTTTGCAAAATAGTGAGTTCCTTCAGACTGTTTGGGAGCAACAAATCGCGACGCCTTCCACGTTCAACTGACGCAACATTCATAACAACAATGCCACATGAGTTTTTAACCTAGCTCAGCCTAATCAACCGTGATCACATCTTCAAATCTAGCTGGTATGAAAATTCACTGTTTTGTAATTGTCTGTCAATCGATTGTCCGGTGCTTGAACCGCCCTTCGCATGAGATGTTTTGCCTGTACAACTTGCTGCATCTGTCATTTTGAGAACTTCTCGCAAAAATTCCATGGACATTCTTGCATGATTTGATGATTTTTAGACAATTATATCCCACACAGGTCGTGAAATTTGCAAAATTTGGAAACAGTCGTGGGTAACCGAGAACGGATCTATTTGTTGAAAAAATCACAGTCACTACTTATTGATGATTGATTGATGATCGATTTACTTTCTGTGCTACGTGCACTTATCCGTTTTTCCGTCCAAATTGTTCAATCCTGGATAGCAGACCTCCGAATACGTAACAATGCTGTTGGTCAACACAATAGGTACAAATTTGTACAATTCCCAACAGGTTTTGAGGATATCAAACCACATGACAAACTTTGAAATGTTCAACAATCGATCGAAAACGCGATCAATTATTCGTGTTTAGTTATAAATTTTCTCGTAGATTGACGTCTTGAAGAATATCAAGCAACTGTTGCACGGTTTTCAGTATTATTCATAAGAAGCATGAATTCAGATTGCCGTAATATTTCTTCTCCGAATATGCTCACATTGTAGACATTTTTCAAACTCCTGTCCGCGAATCATTTGAGCGGTGAAGGATTATTTCAATGACTCCGGAGTATTCATAGCCAAGGACGAGTATGAATTCTATGAACACACGTTGCTGGTCATAATATGCCTTCGAATCAGAAAAAACCAAAAAAACTGTTTGATATCACAAATGCTGGTGTGCTTGTAATGAACCAAAGACAATAAGTCTGCACTACACACGATACAACAAAATGGCAATGAACTCACTAAAAGACCAAAGGAGCAAATGTCCAAAGAAAGATCCAGTGAAGTCCAACGATAGCGAGATAATCCGAGAGATGGAATAAAAGGTGCAGAATGCGCTAAAATGTTGGAGGATCTGTTAATCACAATTCCGGCACTGAGCGGTGCACGCAAACTTCGCAACCATGGAAAAAGACTGTCCGAGAGTTCGAAATTATATTACCCACCAAAAAGTATATTGTAAAAGCATTTATACGAATAAAGTATACATGGCCAAAAAACGAATAACCATACAAGGCCAAAATGTGTATCTACAAAATACGAAGATACAAAATGAGAGTTATTCACTACATGATTTTCGAAAACTGTTGTGCAGTTGTGCAGTTATCCAATACAAAAACTTGTCAACGTTTTAAAATATATTCGCCTCAGTGGTACATAAAATCAACGATCCCGTCAATTCAGCAAAGGAGTCTGAGGATTGTAATATGCGGTCGGCCATTTGGTTATTTCAGAATGTATGCAGAATATGTTGGTTCCTCAAAATTCCATCTCCCTAATAGGAGTGCAAAGCTCTTATTCAATGCAGAAGAGAAGGACATTTGATCTTACTCATTGTGAGACGCCTCATAATCGACAGACACTGATCAGAAAATGTAGCGAAAACAGGAGTTTTTCGCAATTATTAGCGACAAGATTGGGTAAAACACACGGAGAGAATAAAATTACGCATGAAAAAACAAGATTTTATAAGGTATTTCCAATCTCTTTAGAATGCTTGATGTTTTATTGAGTTAAGATTTTAACTTAATATGACTCTAACGAAAATAATATAGAGATTCCTTTTATTTTCACTTTGAAGTAAAAGACGAGAATTTACGAACTTCTGTTTAAACAAGAAATTCTTCGATCACGTCCCATAACTTAGATTTCATAATCAAACCATCTTTTCTCAGGAACGTAGCCCGAGAATCCTAAAGGGAACAGTACAAGGTGGATAAGAGATTTTTCTTATCAAACGCTTTCACGACAGTTAAATTTTCAAACTTACAGAAACACAAACTCTGAAACTCATTGCGAATGCTCTTCTCACCTTCACAGTATTGCTCATTTTATAATTATTTGAGATGAAGCATAAACTAAGATTACACGCACAACCTGTCTTTCAAAAGACGAGTCCTAATGAGCCATATAGGCCTTTGGAGCTGGTGATCAACTCCGATATTATCCATGAGAAACTATACACATGATGTGGCTTTATTTACTATATATAAGATGTTAGACTACTGCAGTAATTTTTATGCTATTGCATGCAATAATTTAAGTTGGTCAGGTATTCAGCAACAAATACCTGTGTGAGATAAAGAGAGTTCCAAAGAATAAAGGCACGATCTTTGTAAATGTTTCGAATAAAGTTATGGCGTCACGTTAGGAGGAGGCGTAGTACCATAGCCGAAACCTTTTATGCGATGATATTACATTTCACGACGTAATGTTACGGGAGATACACTCTGGTGCGCACTACGAGTAGCCAACGGTGAATACTGCATCTTCGGTCTAGTATATCACACACAATGTGCATAGGAAACACACAATTTGATAAAATAGACAAAGTTACTTCCATATTCTCTTGTGGATTTTTATTGATAGATGAATTCAATTTACCAAATTCTAAGAGAGGTGTACTTCATTCCGATTACTGACCTTAAGGTGCATTCAATTTCAACTATTCTCCGCTTTCTCACAACATTTAATGTATTTCCCGATACCACGGGACCGATATACACTCAAACTAAGACTTAGACGCATTACCGCTGATCCAACCAAAACTCTGGATCCGATATTTCGATGATACGTTCGTGATTCTAAAGAAAGAAAAATTGCGTTTTCAAGAGAATTCAATTTGCGAAGGAGACAGAATGGACAACTGCCTACCATTTCTAGATGTGAACGTGCGAAGAACTGAAACAGGCAACCTAGAAACAAACGTATACAGAAAAGGAACACACACGGATCAAATTTTGAACTATAAAAGCAAGCACCCAGTCACCCACAAGCGAGGCCGTGCCCGAACACAATTCAACCGCGCAAAAAAACACTGCAGTACCGACGAACTCAATAAAGAAGAGGAGAAATATTTATTCAAACACTTCCGGAAGAATGGATACCCAAAGGAGTTCATCATTCGCAACATGGACTCGACAACCCAACATCATGTGAACAAAACAAACACGGCAAGATTAACACTACCCTATATACAACATATCTCGGAGATTACCGCAAGAATACTACGCCCACTCGGAATTAGTGCAGCACACAAGCCAGCTTCGATACTGAGAAGCAAACTAGTCAAAGTCAAGGACACGCTGACTAAGGAGCAAAGAAACAATGTCGTGTACAGAATCCCGTGTTCCGATTGTGAGAAATATTATATCCGACAGACTGGAAGAAGGCTGGAAACATGGATACATGAACACAAACTGGCTATACGACGACACGACCACAAATCAGTAATATCGGCACACAGGGATCGAGAAGGTCAGGAATTCAATTAGGGTAGAACAGAAATCATCGCCAAAGGCAGAACTCGTCACGTTCGAGAGTTCCTTGAAGCGTGGTGTTCGACTCCACAATCAATCAATGAACACATTCAATCGGATGGGGTCTACGGGCCAATGAGAACCCGCTACCGAGGACATGCAAGGATTCTAGCCAATCACAGTAGATGAGGTCGAAACGCAGCAGATAAATTCGAATGATGCCCACCGCCCATTTGCTTAGAAAGGAGTTTCGCTGATGATGTCATCTAGTTTGATGACGAAACGTCCGCAATCAACCATACCAGCTCGGAGAACAACTATGAACTACAAACTTAGACGTTGTTTTGAAAACCAAGCAAGACAACATTGATGAGTTTGACTGTAGAACTTTAATGGAATTGAGTCATCACATAGTCACCCTTTTAGAAGATCTTTGTCTAGCTGTAAGAACAAGTGATACTAGTAAAATAGTTTGACAGATAGACATTTATGTTCTGTAGAACGCGAATGCAGCAACGCACATGAATTCTGAACATGGTTAATAACTTACCTAAAGTATTCAATTGACGTATGTTCCACATTTGTCCTCAAGAAATCGCTAACTCAAGCAGAGAAGATAAAATTGTAAGTGGTACTAACTTGTAAGTTAAGAAATGTTGCAAAACGACATTATTGACTAAATCCCTTAGAAGAGCCATGGGAAACCTCTCGTTTACTGAGAAATAAATTATACAACTTTTTCATCCAATATATGTTGTACCACCAGGAACAAATATTGCGCATGACTGAATTGAAATCCAAAACCTTCTGCCTTATGGTTAATGAACGAGCTAAGGAAACCATCAGTTTTAGCCGCATACGCGTCAGCTTGAACTAAAGCAACTGCAATAGAAACCGCCAAAGCATTAGCCAAGTTTTACTCACGTCTTCAGTCTGATGGAATGTGAAATCCACGTTCCAAGTCAGTACACCCCGGTCACTGTTTCTCTCTAAAAAGTAACAGTCACATAAGAACTAGTTCTCCATGTATTATTCCAATTGAGACGGAAAAGTTTCCTACAGCCAAGAAACAAACCCACTCATTTTGAAGCAATGTAATCACTAGCTACGCAAATCACATACGTACTGCTCAATCAAACAATGGTGAATGTAATGATTCCTGCCGATTGGGGAGAGGAAATCATTACTACTATTTCGAAAGCAGGAAGTCGTTCAGAATTCTCTAATTACCGACCCTTTATAATCCCTTAGCTAAAACAATGATTTCACATCTTGATAAAAAGCTACAAAAACATACTCTATTGACAATGTTAACAGCATGCCACGCTGCGGTGGAAATGAGAAAAGGATTACTTCGGTCATCCATAAAGGCATTGAGTGATTGACCAGGAATCACTATGTGATTCTGTGTTTGAACACCCTGGTTAGTTGTACGAACCCTATGTAACAGCGGCATTCAAGTATAACTTTGTTTACCACTTATCCACTGTTCCAAGGCTCAGGCTCACTGAACCTAATCTAAATTTTCCACCTGATGACAGCAAACACACTGCCCATAAACTTTAAAAAATCTATGCCAATTAATGTGGAATATCTATGTTAGACACACGACCTTAAAACGTTCAGTAAAGAAAAAGGATTCAGGTGTTCCGATAGGTTTCACCTTAGAAACTTCACTTAAAACAACCGCTGTCTTGACGAAAGCATCACAGCTATTTGATACACTCGAACGGGTATTTCGTAATTTTTCTCCCAAACATTCTCACGGATTATGAATACCTATCCGAGGTTGGTCATTGAATATGCTATACAGTCCCGGTCTCTTTGGCTTAAGAGCCATGTAGAACATTTGCGGCTAATTTGTCAATTAATGTTTGACAGTCAAAACAAGTCGCATCAAGAAATGATCGCTCAAATCGCCCTATCTAAAAATCAGAGGAGTCATTATCCTACTTCACAAAATATTCCATACGCTGAACCATCACTTACAGGAACTTTTCACCCGAAGGGACACTGAACTCCTGGATTCCTGATTTTACGCTGGTGGTCTCGCAGCACCGCCTAGAATGCAGAAAGCATGTTTGATTCCATCGTCTTTTTTTTACTTGAAACCCTTTACCGTCTATCGTTACCCACTCAACAAACCGGCGTGAGTTTAAAACGAGCTGGACGAGTTTTTATCCACTCAATCATTTCCGAATTCTGTCTACACTGTATAAGTTAATTTCGCAGCGTGTGCTTCTTGTCTACTCACATTTTAATCTTGACCATCCTACGGTTACTGTTATTCTTAATGCTTTTCAGATGAGTAGATTTCTTGTATTCCATTGAATTAACTATTTTCGTCCACAGTAGTTCACAGCACAACACTAGCATGCCAAGTAAGATGTTTACAACTTTGTGGCACTTATACAACTAGTATTGCCCCGAATTAGTGCTTATTTTGTTTCACTTCTAAGTTCGTCCTCATTTATCGCTACTCCTTTTTCTGTATCCAACCGAATACTGGTTTCCATATTGCTTCGCTGGTTCAGTACTGAATCAAAAGTAACAGTTCCGCGAAGAACTGACTGGATTTTGCGCTGAACGATGATGTATGGATCGAATTTTCTCGTCTCTAGTTGTTCGAGCAAAACTATACGTTCGGTGGACCGATCGGTATTGCTCGATCTTCGAGCAGCAGTCCATTCAATCGAGCAACAGAAACATGCTGTGCAAAAATGTCTGGATTTCCGAAGCATCATATTTTCAAACACTGGGAATGTTCTAAAGTATAGATGAATATTCACATTTACTCTTATGCCCAGATAACTTAGACCGTACTGCCTTAACTTTTTGATTCTGTGATCGACGAGGTCTTAGGTTATACGTTGGCTGGTTCTAAGGATGAGGAATTTGAAAAGCTATTGGGTGAGAGGGCCATATATCCGCAGGATGAGTATTACACGGCTACTTTGAGAGGTGGCCCTCATGTTAGGTGAGAAGCATTGGCCCGCCTGATAACGAAATCTTTAGGACACGGCGTATGTTCTACGGCAAGGATCATCCAGAAACCTCATGCACTACAATGCCAATTTAGAACTAGTCTATATTTTCCTTTTGCCGCATCAATCGTTATTTTACTGTGCTGAGAACAAAATCACACACCTTGCAAGCAAAATAAGTGTAGCGTTTGAAATGTCAAACGACCTTGACCGTGTTCACCAGCATTGGATTGTTGTGGATAAACACTAAGAGGCAAATCGACCACTGATCCTGGCTATGCCTACGAGACCTGGCACACCGTAGGCGTACTATAGGCTATTTAGCGGTGAGGTCAAATCAGTGGTGGTTGGTTGACTTCTACTTAGCCATGTTCCCTGCCCTGACTATCACCCTTGATGTGACGAAGCTTCTGTGCCAGAAGTTAAAAGTTACCCAAAACCTGCTCTTACGGATTGCACTCAAATTTATTTGTATTATGAATACACGGTCGGTCCCAAACATATTCCAGTCGATTGGTGAGTTTTGATGTTTTTCACGTACTGAATGTCAAATATACGATCAATACTTAGGGTGGTCCACTCGTTTTTATTTTGTATAGCTAACGGGAAGACGTTCCCTATGTAATTTGCGTACGTATATAGATCTCTAGAGCATTTTACTTCTTGTGATAATGATGACTACCAATATCTGACAGTGTTATCCATTTTTCAGCATTTAACTCACAAAAATGAAACAAATTGTTTCAGTCATTGTGCTTGTGACTTTTGCATTATATATATTAATAACTCAAAAGCAAACGTCGGTGCTCAACTTTTTCATTCGACGCAAATTTGTGAAGATTCGCAATCCACTGGTGGACAAATTTTTCGTACCATCTGCCTACAACGAATCATACTTTTTAAACCTGCCGAATTTGTCAGCGTTAAATTGGCCTGCAGAATCGATTGCTCGGAAACCTGCGAGAGTCGGTATGCCGTTACCGGGGCCTTTCAAGCCTGTCATGAGCAAAGTCCAGCGCAGTTTGATGTATCAGTTGCTGGAAGAATTTGCTAACGTGATGTCGCAGAACTCACTAGGGGATCAGTACTTTTTGTCTGGTGGAACATTACTTGGTTCTGTTCGTCATCATGATTTTATTCCTTGGGATGAAGACATCGATATATTGGTGAATATATCATGTAGATATAGAGTCCGACAACTGCTTATGAAAATGTCGCCGAAATATCTACTGTATGCAGGATTACCTAGGGATAAGTTATACGCTGAAACAATTGATCCTTCTGAAGTAGAAATGGATGTCAACAAAAGTCGTCCAGTTTCATCATGGGCTTGGCCGTATTTGGATATCAGCTATTTCGAGGACAACGGGACCCACATTCGAGATGTAACGTACCCACTGGTGTACGAGCGTTCCTACATTGTTCCATTATACTTTAGACCTTTTGGCAAACGATGGTACCCAGCACCACGTGATTCCATAGCAGTCCTGGCAAAATTTTACACTCCGACCTACGTATGCGAGTCCGTGAGTTATTCACACGTGAATGAGATTTTAGCCGAATCGAGAAAAGTTCCCTGTGTTCGACTAATCAGTAAATATGCATTTGTAAAACGTGATGAATGTTTGAACCAATCAGATCCTCTACCGATCAATTCGAACCAACAGACGCCGATGATATTAGTTGAAGAACAACTAGTTGCAAACCACTCTCATGGGTATCACTCGTTTTGTCTCGCGATGCCGATTTCTTCTCTGGGTACCAAGGCATACTCGATCGACGATAATGAAGAAAAATAAGTGCAATTTTAAATTCTTTCTCTCGTTTGAAACTGTAAAATATGTTTTTTTGAATTTTTTGTTACTTTTTTAATATCTTGCTACTGTTTGCTATCACTTGGAATACACGACCTAGCTATCATGATATATTTTACACTGACTTGTTTCTCTGAGATGATTTTTTAAAAATGAAATATTTCAAAATTGACTTTTTTATTCAGCTCATTGCGATCGTTTTCAATAAAACTTTGGCCCATAATTAGTCGTAAATTTTACACTGATTTAAGAAAACATACATTGCTGGTTTGGGTTAGTGGAAATTTCAACAATGCTCAACAATTCGCTTCCATAAGATATTGAGCAAATCTTTTGATCAAATCTGCAACCATTTATGATTCGGTTTGCGTTGATAATGGCAAAAGATCCCCACGCAACTTTGCTTTAAAAAGCGTATGTTAACGGATGTCATCAGAAATCAGACTGCAATGTTTCATGTCGTGACAGTGGATTTCACCTCGGCCATGACATATGCAATGCTAATGAGTACAACTCAAGTCCAGTCTATCCATTCTTTGTGAGTTCACGTGCTCAAGGCCATGATTATTTCGAAATAACTCGCGCGCAGATGAGTAATTTTAAACCAATTGATTAGTTCGTGATGCCGATGGACACGTTCCAGCGAATTTTCGAATGTCGAATCAGGCTCATTTAATCGTCAAGCGTTCCATGTATTCTGATAATTCAATCTCACTTATAATAGAACGCCATCACGAGCGATATAAATCTGATTCTATTCAGTGGTCATTGTTTCAAACTTGTAATGAGAAACGATTCGGAAAAATGGTGCGCCCATGTGTGTATTCTTTTGTAAAGTGAAAACACGTAAGCCCTAGAAATGGAATATTTAAGTTAAGTGTAATCTGGCAATTCGATGCTGAAAACTGTCGCTATACTCGACATCAAGTGCTTTCCACAAAAGAAGCAGCTGCCACTGTGAAATTATAGATAACTGCTAGATGTGAATAGATAAGCTTCAATCCAAATTCCGATATAAACTGTTCCTATAACTCAAGATAATTTCACCGAAATCCTAACTATTTGCACATAGTTAACAAAACACATAGCTACTTAAAAAATAACACCAAATCTAGTACCCATATGCCACAGCCAGTATTGTCTTTGGGGATTGTCTTTTAGTCACGCCACAATCCAGTGGTGATCAAGTAATATCAATAGTTTACACGAGTGTGATAATTTTTTGTGAAATGATTCATCAATCGGAAGTAGCTGTATATCTATAAATGAACGAAGCAGTTCAACTCCTGCTTTCAACGAGTTCCCTAAAGTAATAGCAAAATCCGGTCTAGATTCAGTTAAAAGTTCAACTCACCGTTCATGTGATTAGAAAAGGACAATCAAGATTCAAGAATTTATGGTCAGAAAACCACTTAGCGGCACAATTACCATATCATAGTAAATATTCGTTCATGAAAAAGAATAAAAAAATAATTATGTAATGTCAAGTGTAGCCAGTCGAATACATACCATGAGTCAATGCGCAGGTGTCGTTAAATTGTTATGCAACAAATAAGTGTCCAAATTTCGAATGAAGTTTCGACGCTGGGAGCGATGACAATAGTTTCGGGTAGGGAATTCCAAAGGAAACAGACACGCATACAATAAAAATATCGGCGACAGCTGATATGAGGATGGGAAATTTGTTGTGTCGCTGAATGGCTGCGTTAATGCCGTGAATCATGAGATTGGAATAAATGTTTTAAAGGATGACGTGGGGTATGTAATATTTTGCATGGAAGTATCACATCATTCCGAAGGCTTCTTTGATGGGGAGTCTCAGTTTTTGAAGTCGTTCCTCGTACGTTAGTTTCCGGAAACCGCTCACGAGTTTGGTTGCACGATGGCATATTTTATCAAGCAATTGTTCATCCTTTTAAACCAGAAAGTCCAAGGTTACGATGCATGCTCCATATTTGGAATTAAGTGAGCTTTCAATATTGTGGTCAAAGTTCCAGGCGAGAAGGTTCTGAAAATCTGCCGCAGCATACAAAAAAGCTTGGAATCACACTTGTAAATGACCTCACAATACACACTGCTCTTTAGGCTGCCGAATACCCAGACTCCAACATCCCTTTCCGATTTGGTCCACCTCAGAATCGTCTGCCCAAAATGATAATGGTACTAAATTGCTTGCAAATTTGCAACACCTTGCATTTTTGGAAATTGAATGGCAGATTATTCCGTACCGACCATTCATGGAGGTCATCTAAATCACTTTACAGCTATACACAGCCCGTAGTCGATTTTATTGGCGTCTACAAAGTAAATCACCTTGCATAAGAGCGTCTCTGGTAGGTCGTGAATTTAAACCAAGAAAAAAACTGGCCCGAGGACGGAACATTGGGGTGCGCCACTTGAGGCATCAGTGACCCGTGAATGTCTCAGGTTGATTCGAACGATTGCCTTGCGCCCAGAAAGGTAACTTTCAAGCCATACGAGTAGCTGTTCGCTGATACCAATCTGCTTCAGCTTTTGTAGTAGTCGAAAGTTATCAACTCGGTCGAAAGATTTAGACATATCCAGATAGCAAGCGTGGTTGCAGGCTCCTTCTTCCACCGCTTGGGTTTAGTCG